>JAQIYK010000280.1:0-16105 GCA_034700465.1 Rotylenchus robustus
CATTTGCACTTTTTTAAACTATGCCCATAAATAGGCTCCGCCCATTTGCACTATTTTAAACTATGACCCAGCACGATGATAATGAATGAAGAGAGAAAAGAAATTAATGAAAAAAGAGAAAGGGAGGGAGAGAGAGATAAAAATAAAATGTACGACTCATCATATCAACTCATCAATTACTATCAATATCAACAAACATCAAAACATTTCTAAAGAAATTATGAACTCTTAATGAGCTTAAAATTATTGAAAAATATAGGGGTTTGATAATTTTACGCAGTGATAAAACACCTAAAATTCTCGTTTCGTAGCGAATCGGATTTAGAAATGAGATTTGAACGGGACCGAATTTTCGGAACCAAAAAAATCTCACGTGTTTTCTTTAAATTTTTTTGTTTTCATTCTTTACAAATTGGTTTAAAAAATATTTTTCAATTCCTGAGAGACATTTTAAAAATTTCTGATTAAAAATATCAAAAATTAGACGAAAAAACAAGAATTGAAGATATAACTGTATTGTTACAAAATTTTCAATTTTCCCGGAATAATAAACCAATTACCAAATTAATACATATGGATCTCCTGTTGTTTAATTTACCAAAGTACCAATTCGACACTTCGATTTAATATTTTCCCGACGCTTTTTTCAATTTCGTCATTATTTTTTACCTTTCGTGGTTTCCATTTTTGGCATTTATTTTTTACATTTTCCCTTTCCAAATCATCTGAAAAAATTCGATTAAGTGCGGTGAAAATCTGCTGATTTCTACAATAATAATATTATTTATACATGTTTATATTATTATATATATTCTTTACACAACATTCCATCCATTACCCACCTTATTATTCTTTGTTTCATTTTTCTATATCGATTTATAAAATAAATTGTATATTTCTTTAGTTTTTATTTTATAGTACTTGTATATGTATATTGTATATATCTTACCCCTATTTTTGTCAATTTTATAAAAATAATAAATTCAAATGTCGAAGCATTTTTTGAAAAACTGCGCCCAAAAGCAAAATTTCATATTTTCATAAAAAGTTTTTGCATTTTGGCTCTACAAAAAAAACAGAGATCGCATCGAATTTTTTTTCAAATAAGGACTTGCTAGGGAAAAAAAAGATTTTTGGGGTCAAAAATAAGGACACATGGCAAATCACTCAACTCAATTTGGGTTGGAAATGAGGGTTTTTTAATTTTGAAAAAATAGGTTGTTGTCCGCGGAAATTTTTCGAAAAATTGTTCTTATTTTTTAAGAAATTTGATCATTTTTTAATAAAAATACCTTTTTGCTTTATTCAGTTTTACAAGTCACAAGTGTTGGTTGTAAAGTGTCTATAAATATCTATAATTATTTTATTCAATCCATTTTTTTATTCAAAGTTCCATTTAATCTGTTGTTTTGCTGTTCTGTTCCATTTCTGTTCCTAACTTTTAGAAAAGAGATACCAATTAAAAAGTTGGAACATGAAAGAACTGCTCAATTTTTATTTGTTTAACTATTTAACTTTTATTTATTTAATTATTTATTTATTTAAGTGATGTCCCCCAATTATTATTTTGGTATTTTTTGCTTCGTTACTTTTTGTGCAATTAATTTGTGCCTAATTAAATATTCTTTTGCATCAAATGACATTGGGCGACGATCAAATGAAAGGTGTCCCAAAGAGGGGGACTCGGCCGACTTTGAACTTGAGTCCATGGGTAAAATTAAAATAATATCGAAAATTTGGACAATTAACCGAAAATTTATAAACAATAATCGAAAATTTGGACAATTAATTTAATTTGTCCAAAATTAATGAATAAAGGGAAATAATTAATCAGTAAATTAAATTTTACATTTCTTTTGAGTTAAAAAATTTATTCAAACAAATTTTTTCGAAAATTTGGACAATTGATTTAATAATTGTTAGAATTATTAATTGTTAGCAAATATTATTAATATAAATTGTTGGGAAAATGGAAATTTTTGGCTCATGTCAGGCTCCCTCTCCAACTTCGACTATTTCGATTTATAGTCCTTTATTTCCAGCTTCACTCCGATCCCTCTTGGATTTTAGCTCCAGTTCCATTTCAAGCTCCAGCTACGACGCCGGAATTAAGTAGCATTTGGGCTCCGGTTGGAAAATTTAATGAAATTAAATTTTCCATATGTTAAAATCACAATAAAAATGCCAAATACGATTTAGAGAAATCATTTTTGTTAATCATTTTTGATCAAAAATTTTAATTATAAAACTTAAGTTAGATCCGGGCTCTGTTCAATTTTAAAATTTTCGGCTCCCGCTATGGATTGGAGTTATACTAATAATTAAACCCCACAAATTTGATATATTTTATTTTAAGATGTCAATGCACTGTCTACGATTGAATGGTACAAATCGTATTTGAAGTTCTTTCCCGAGATGGAAAATGTACCTCTGCAATTGGGTGCCCAATTGCTCCAATTTGTCGAGGACAAAAAAGCACTTGCCGAATTCGAACTTTTCTCGACCATTTGGCACTTTATGCAAATAATGGCCGAACTTGTTGACCAAGTCCAAGAAATGGCGAACAGAAAAGTTAGGGACAAAATGTTATTGGACGGGTTCGAACAGTTGAAAGAGGAAATCGAAAAAGTCAGGGCAAAACTTGCCAAATTAGTCAAGAAAAATGGGACCCCAATAAGCAAGAAGCAACTGTGCTATCTGTACAAAACTGTGGTCAGAATTGTAGAAAAAGCGGGAAAATGGATAAACGATAAAGAAGCTTGGACAAAATTTCTGGAAGAAAAGCGCGTTAATGAATTGGTTAAGGTGCGGAAATGATTTAAAAATAATAATCGATTTATTAAAAAATATCAATTACAATAAATACACAAAAATTAAGATTTATTAATGGTTTTTTCTCAGGATTTTGAATTTAAAAAAAGGTATTCAAATTTGAGCCAAATCGAAAATTAATCTCCTTCCCCTCCAATTCCTTCCTCACTTGAGAGAAAAAAAATACAACATAGAAAAACTTTTCGATACTTGAAAATACGGTACTAAAAATGAAACTTAAAAAATTTTCTCCACCGTCGAAAATAATTTGAAAAATTTCTTTCTCGTCGGGGACAAATTGAGGAAAAATACAGTAAAAATAAACTTTTATATTTTACGATTTGCAGATGTCTTCGAAACATTCTCGTTTAAATAGTGAACTATGGATACGATCATTATGTTCTGCTGAGGTCGAAGTTGATCGAATTTGCACAGAGTTGACCAGTCCACCACAAATTTGGACAATCCATGCGGAGAACATCGCAAGGCTTGTGAGGAGATACCAACACTTTCGGCACTTCCTTTGTTACAATGTGAATTTGGAGCAAACGGCGAAGCCGAGAATGGAGAAATTGATAGGCCCAAAAGAGTTGTTGACCATCGAAGAGAAATTTCCTGAAATTTTGAGAATTGGTAAGGATTAAGGATTCAACGGATATAAAAAAGGAATAATAGAGTAAATTAGATCAACTTCGAAATTAGATAATTAACCCTAATATATCCAAAATAGCTTTAACTTGAATTAAAGACTACAAAAAATCATAGAAAAAAATAAACAAATTTTTTGCATTAATATTTTTTATCGTTTGTTTAATTCAAAAAATATTTTAATATTAAATTTAGCACGGCGTAAGGAGTATTTTAAAATTATGCTGAAAAATAGAAATATCAAACATAGGTATATAAATTTGTTGATTTTTAGACCTAATGACCCAGTCGGGTGCGTTGGAATGTTACAAGCAAATGGTTTCAATTGTGCTGCCAAACGAAGTCACTATAAAGGCATTTTTGCGCAAAACAATGTCATTTCTCATAGGAATTGTGCGCGAAACAGGAAAACGGGTCAAAAAACAGTTGGCAACAAAAGAGAATATTCTGAATATTTTTGACGCAAAAATCCACTGGATTTTGGAGAGCGCGTATAGCGATTTGTATTCAACAAAAAATATTTGTGTTTTGATCAAATTTTTGCAACACATAAAATCGAAGAAGGAAAAGTTTAAAGGGTCCGAGCTGGAGAAGTGGAAGACGAGAAAGTGCGAAAATGGGGAGGAACAGAAGCAGACGGTAGATGACTTTATAGCTGTCGAGTTAGGCAAGACTTACAAGGAGGAAATTGCGGGACTTTTGAGAGGCGACAAAAGGGGCGAAATGGCGGAAGTGCTCAAGGAGCCATGGGCCAAGATGGGCATCATCGAAGTGATCGGCGCAAAACGTTTTTTGGAGATGGACAGCGAGGGATTGTTGCGCGGCATATTCCCATCAAATAGTGAATAAATTAATATTTATTTTGTAAAATAATACAAATAATATTGTTATAATTGGTTTTGAATAATAGAAAAATAGTTGCGAATGTGTGCAAATGAAATATTTAACAAATTCAAATTAAAAAATCAAGTTAGTAAAATCATCAAAAATTTAAATTTATAGTTTTGATAGAATTTCCGAGTTTTCCGAATCCTTCAAACACTTATGGTGTTTTCTCCAACCTTCTGAATCTTGGCACCGAAATCGAGTTTTCGGGGTTGAAGGCCTACTCGATTAGATTATTATTTATTTATTTTTAAGTGTTTTATTTTAGGCTTCCAAGACGACTCCAGACTTTGTGCCCACTATGAGCTTGCAATTGTCCGAGAAGATCCCGCGGTGCATCTTCGCAACAAACTTTCGGCCGATGTTTTTGTGTTCGTCCGTTGGCTTTTCAATTTGCTTAAAACCAATCAATTGCCAATTTTGTGGGATTCAATGAACAAATTCTTTGATTTGGAGTACGATGTGCTGTTCAACACCGATTTGATTACGTTGAAAAAGATGGAAGACGCTTTTTGTCATCTTTTCATTGGGACCAAAAATTTTGTTGAAAAGGAAATTTTGAGCCAAAATTTGGCCGAATTATCAAATTATCGGGAAAATTTGTTAGAGTCTCGGTGGGGACAAACCGTTGATTTGATGAAGCAGCAAATTAGTCAAAATAATAAAAAATTAATGAAAAATAAAGAAGAAATGGACGAGTTGGGCAAAATGATGAAGGAATTGCACCACAATGCAATTATCAGTTTGATGAGAAGCGGGTGGGATAAAAAATTGGAAAATGGTAACAATTTCCATTTTTTCATTTTTTATTCCTTTAAAAATGTATATTATTAAAAAATATTATTCTTTTTGTTAAAAAATATAATTGATCTAATCTAAAATCTAAAGTAAGTCCCCTTTCCATGACCCCCATCTAAACTCCTCCGCTCTAACTGCATCCACCTTTCCATTTTTTAAAATTTATGCCTACAATGTATTGTCTGAAAATTCGCAAATTTTAGTTTTTAAATCGGAATCGCCAAATGCCCGAGCAAATTTGCTTAAATTTATCGACGGCCCTAAATTTTATGAGGAAATTTGCAAAGAATTTTTTGGGATCTTCAATTTTGTGCTGGGACAATGCCATCCCGAAATAGATCAACAACAATTGGGCGAAATGCAAAAGTTATTCATTAAAGACTCGAAGAATTTTATCGGCGAAATTGCGAGTGGAAAAAGGGCAAAAATGGACCCAGAAATGGACATAGCAGACGAATTTGACGAATATGTGAGGCAAAAAATTGAGGAAGAAAAAAGTTTGAAGGAAAAGGCGATAATAAACGAAGAAAAAGAGGCGAAAGAAAGGGCAAATGTGAAAAATGTAAAAAATAAATAAATTTAAAATTAAAAATAATTTGCAATTTTCAGTTTAACCGATGCCCCGATAAAAGCATAACAATCGAAGAGTTGATCATAATTGACAGAGATAATAATAAGGGTATTTTAACAACAAAATATTTTATTAGTTTAATTTAAATGCACAATTATATTTTAAAAAAATGACTGCTAATAAATGGCATTTTATTTTTTATTGCAATTTTTCTAATTCATTTGAAAAATTAATTTAAATTAACAGTTGAAGAATGGATAAATATTAAAAAATGACTAAAAATTCAAATTATATTTTAAAATGATTCCTCCTTTTTATACAAATGTTTTTTGGATTTACAATGAATATTTTGCCAATACCTATTCCATAGTTAAATTTTTATTGAAAACCAAAAATATTTTAAGATGATGCAGATTATGCGCTGATGCTGGGCTACTTGGCATATTTTGCCAATCTTTTGCCTGTTGGCCAAGACACACACCGTAATTGGGTGTCCATTGAACTTGACGCAATTTTGTGGCATTACGAGCATTTGATCAAAAGGGTGAACAATGTTGTGGGATTTGAAGGAGGAGGAAATGGGCACAAATGGGAGACGGAGGAGGGAAAGTGGACAATTGGGGAGAAAAAAGTGCAAATTTGCAATTTGTACCATTTATACGAATATTTGATCAGAATTAACGAACCATTTTTAACCACGAGGGGAGACAAAAAAGACAAGACGCCTTGGAAGGAATATTTGCTAGGCAAAGAATTTGTTACCAAAGTAACATTTGCCTTAAATTAATAAAAAATAAATAAAATGATAAAGCTGAAAAAAAGAAAAAAGAAATGTTAGTTCCAAGCCAACACATAAAATTAAACAAAAAGTTGTAAAATTTATAGAAAAAATTAACATAATAAATTTTTCGATTTTACATAATAAATATATAATGTTAATAATTTAAAAAAATAAAATTTAGAACGATGTTCGGATTGTTAAAAAGATTGGCTTGGCCAGTTGGATTGCCCAGAAGTGTTGCGATGATAATGAACAAACAACTGTGGCGCGTGTGATGGACAATGTTACAAATTCTTCAAAAATGCACCAAATCAATTTTTTGGCACTCGAACATTCGTTTCAAAACTTCCAACAATTTCGGCACTATTTTTGCTCGTTGTCTGGCAAAGTGCCACACGAAGAATTGGTGACAAAAAGTAAGGAAACGGAAAAGGGCAAAGCGAAGACAATAATCGACGTAAACGGCGAAATATCCCAAATTGGACAGGCAAAGGCAAAAATATTCGCGATGGTCGGACCGAACTTGATCAAATTGGAAGAACAGTTCCCCGAAGTGTTACAGATTGGTTCGTCTTTTTAAAAACCAAAAGTTGAACCAACAAAATTACAAAAATATATTTCTAAAATATATAACAACTCATTTTTATGATTTAAAAACTGCGAACATAAGGATTAAGCTGAAAAGTTATTTATTTATTTTAAAAACGCTAAAATTTTCGAACTTGCCCAAATGCCCAGCACTATCCAGCTATATTATCCGCATCTAAAATTAAATTGTATTAATGAAAAGATTGGGAATATATGTGTAAAATTATTATAAAATTAATTTTATCTAAAATTATTTGGATTATTATAGAAAATAATAGAATAAAAACCTGATATTCTCAATTAAGTAAAATCAAATATATGTAAAAACAATTAATTAGTACAGAAAAGGAGTGGGGTTGTTAAAATATAAAAAATAGTAATTATCAAATTTAGATGCGATACTGTTACAAACTCAGGCATTAATTTATCGCCATTTGTTTGAGCACAAATCCGGCACTGAACAGGCCAAGGTGTTTGGGTGTCGTGTTGCCATTGGAATGTTAGTCCAAACCCTGAAACAAACATTGGCCAACATGCACTCGGCTGTAGATGAACAAAAGGTTAGCGATACACCGACAGACATCACGTTTCGTTCTGACAGAACCGGAACTCAAAAATAATGCATTCTTAATGGCGTATTTAAATAAAATAAATAAATAAGTTAAGCAAAATGTTTTCTTTTTATAATTCTTTTGAGTCTGTTCCAAAGATATAGGTAGATTAAACTTAAAAATCTATTCGTTTACTTAAAAATAATACGGTTTTGATAGGCACCGCAGGAAAAAAATTAAAAAATTGAGAAAAAGATTTCAAGACAATTTTTTGATAAGGGTATATAGGTTCCGATTTTGACCTGAATTAGTACCAAAAAACGCCGGAAGTTCCGGTTTTCGGAACAGAAACTTACGTAACACTTCTCCAAAAGGTACAAAATGCGTTGGAAGAAAAGGCTGACGAAATTTTAGAAGAAATATACGAAGGGGTGGGAGAAAGGCAATTTGAGGGAGGGATGGGGCGGAGTGTGTGCCTGTTGGTGCAGTTGAAGAAGTACATCGACGGAACACTGGCAGTGTACAAAGTGGCCAAGGAGCGCATTCTGGTGGAGAACATCCAAAGTTGGAGAAGTGACTGTGACCAGAGGGAGGCGCAGGACAAGGCGTACCAGGCAAATATTTTGGCATTAAGTATATACTTTGATCAAAATTCAAAAACGAATTATCAAATTTTAACATTCAAAAAGCCAAAAATTACGGAAAGTTTAAAATTTTCAAATTAAATTTTTGATTTTTTTTATTGGAAAAAGGACTAAACTACTGAAATAAAATTTTACAATACCAACATTAAATTAATATTTAATTTTTTTTAATAAAATTTTTACTGCATCACCAAAGAAATAAAAAGTTAAAAGTTATTATTTTCACTTTAATAAACTGATATTATTCAATATTTAAATTTTTATAATTAAAAATATATATTAATTTTTTAATATTTATTTGTTTAGCAGCAAAGAAAAGATTTGGCAGAAATACACAGAGAATGGTTGAGCGCGGAGGTTAGCAACAATGCGACATTCCGCACCTTTTTGCGCGATACGCCCGGTGCGAAATTTCGCATGGGAAAATTTTTGCTGACGGAGGAATACTATACACGGGTGGTAGCAACAGCAACAAATGACTTAAAGGATCCGAACAGTGGGTTGTTCAAAATATTTGTAATTTTTTCAGGATGGCTGAGTTACAACTTACAATACTTTTTTTGGCGTTTTTTCATTTTTGCATGTTTCCATTTTCCATTTTTATAGAATACCTTAGTAAGGGCAACCAATTCATGGGTATTTGGTCATTTATAAAGCTAGACCAATACCAATAGGGTTGGACAAATTTGATTCGAAATCTGGAATTCTTGAGCAAAAATCGAAACAAAATCTGGAGTCCTGGAAGACATAAATCAAAAAAACGTTTTAACTGAGCATAAGACCAAACGAAACTTAATTTTATTACCGCTTCTTAAAGGCAAAAATCGAAACCCAAAATAAGATCTATCAAAAACCCGGCTTAATCCAGATAAATCCGTTTTTAATGGACTTTGTCAAATCTAGGTTTAAGTATGAACAAAAATGTTTTAGATAACCAATTGGAAGATGATTAAAAAAATTTAGTATTTGACGATGACCGTGTCCAGCTACTGTATTTCGATTTTTTGGCCAACATTGTCAGTGCGGACAAAGAGACAAAACTGGCGCAAATTTTGATTTTGACCGTTTGTGTTTGGGTTCGCTGGATGGACAAGGAACTGTCGCCAACAAATCCAAAGTTGACAATTGGTCTGAGCCAACTCGGCAAGCAAGTTTGGGGCAAACAGCGCGAATATTTTGCGGGTTTTTATGATCAACTACATGACGAAGGGTTTGAACTGTTGAAATATAATGAGTGCTATCTAAGGGAATTGCTGGAAAATTTGAGAAAATTTGTGGAATCCAAGCGAAATGAGAAAAACTTGGACAAATTGGACTTGAAAAGTATGGAAATTAGAAAAAGAGAGAATAAGGAGAGGAAAAAGGGCAAAAAATACAAAGGATCAGTGGAAATAATTGAGCTAAAATTGATGGCGGAATGGAACGAAATCGGAAAAAGAGCGGCATTTTATTCAGTTCAAAAAATGAAAAAAGAAAGGGAAAATAATATTCAAATTAATAATAATGAGGCGGAAAAATGGACGGGAGTGGACATGGGAGAGTGGATAAGGACACTGCACTCTAACACGATAATGGACTTTTTGGATGGGGACGAGTCGATGCGACACAATTTGAGATACGGTAGGAAATAGGAGTTAAAATATAAACAGTACAAAATTCAATTTTAACAATTAAAGTAATTAAAAATTATTTGAAGAATTCACAATTAATTTTTTCATTTTGAATATTCAGATCACCCAATTGTAAATGTGGAAAATTGGTTGTTGGAATTTATGGACTGGGAAATGGCCGAAAAAATAGTAAACCTTATAAAATTGAACGATGAACAATTTAAAATAATGAGAAAAAGACAAAATGAAATTGAAAAGAAAAAGGAGGCGGAAAAAGCAAGTTCAGAGGAAAGACAGGCAGTTGAAGAAGCATACCGAAAAATGGTGGAAATAGTGGAGGAAGAGAAGGCAGAGAAAAGTCAGAGAAAGGAAAAGGAGAACAAAATAGTGGGGAAAAATAGTGGAAATAGTATTGAAAGAATTAATGAAAAAAGAAAAACAGATAATAAGTCAAACAAACAAAGTGCAAAAAAGTCGAAAAAATATATGGAAAACAGTAACAAGTTGGAGAAGCCAGAGAAAGAAGATGCAAATGGGCAAAACGCCAATATTGAAAAGGAACTGCAAAATGAACAAATAAACGAAGAAATATTACCCGAAGAAAATCCTACTGTAGAACAACTGATTATTGTAGATGACGACAAAAACAGTACGCCAACAAACAGCGAAAGTGACACTTTGTCCCCAACTTATGGCACACTTGAAAGAACGGACCAAATTTCAAATGAAAAGAACATTGATGAGCATTTAGAAAAAGAACTGGAAAATGTTGAACAAATTGGTTTATTTTCTTTATATAAATTTTGGGTATTTTATTTAGGGGGATTTTAAAGATAAAATAAGCTAGAATTTTGAAAATATATTAAAACCCCGGAACTGATAACTTGGCCCAGGGATCATGAAATTTTAGAAACAAACGTCACCTTTTTCCTTTAATTATTTTCCTTCTTAATTCACGAATATCGAATGAAAAATTTCTCCTGGAAAAATATAAAAAGGGGATGGGTAAAATGTAATATTACCGTAGGAAAAGGAAAAAAGGGGTAGAGTAAATTGTAATATTACCGTAAGAAAAAGGTAGAAAAGGAGTAAAGTAAAAGTAATATTACCGTAAGAAAAAGGTAGAAACGGAGTAGAGTAAAAGTAATATTACGATAGAAAAAGGGTAGAAAAACGAATGTAAAATGTAATAAATATTACCGTACCAAAAAGATAAAAAGGGGCAAAGTAAAATGTAAAATTACGGTAGAAAAAAGAAAAGGTGGAAAGGTAAAATTTAATAGAAAAAAAAGAGTAAGGATAAAATGTAATATTACAGTAGAAAAAAGGAAAAGGGGTAAAATGTAATGTTACCTTAAATTTTATTCGTTTCTTAATTTATATTTATGCGTCATTTTTTATTTCAGATTTTCTCAGTGAAAAGTACCTAATGAATAAATACACAAAATTTTTGATAGAGCCAACCGATGTTGGGCGCAAATTGCTTGACATAAGCATTTATTTGTTTGAAATTTCGCGAAGATTTGCTCATGTTAAACAGATGACATTCTGCAATGGTCTCGAAAATTGTAAAAATAATATTAAAGAGATGCACGAAAATTGGAACACATTTTTGAGAAATTTTGACCATAAAATAATCGCAAATAATTTGAAGCGCACACAGTTAAAGGAAATTCTCCATATAAAGCTGAAAGAAATTATTTTTGCCTTTGAAGGAAAAATAATGGGAAATAAAATTGGAAAAAATAATGAAAAATTATTGGCGAGGGAAATGCAAAGTGTGAAAGTGCAGTTGCATAAAAATAAACTGGCCAAAGCAATTGTCAGCGAATTTGGCCAAATTGGCAAAATTTGGACAAATTTAGGGGAAATGGAAAAGGACAAAATATTGGCAATGTTATTCAATCGGAAAAGACAAAATAAAACTCATCAGCTGAACTTGGCCAACAAATTTGAAAATCATTTGGTGGGGTGGAGAAAACTGATAAAACAACAACAAATTGGTAAATAAAAAATATATTTATTTGATTGGTTCGGAAAATAAAATAGGTACATAAAATACCAAAAAATTTAAATTGTTAAGCAATTTATTGAATATAGTGTTGAAATAAGCGCTGGCTGTAGGTATTTTAACCTTTGTTTTTAATATAAATAATATTCTTTAAAATCTTCACCAACAACCTTAATATTTATCTTTTATGTTATTTAATTTAACAGATCAAATTTCAACAAGACAATATTATAAATATTTTGAGAAAACATTAATAAGAAATAATGTCAGAAATATTGTTTATTTCGATCCAATATTGCCTGAATTAACGCAGCAAACTTATTTCATCGAAGACGACAATGACAAATACCATCAAAACGCAGTAAAAACTAAAAAACAAATTAATTAATATTTTAAAATATTATTTAGTAAGATTTTAACATTATACATATCTATTTAGATAATTTAAAATATTAAAACAATTATTTTAGTTGGAAAGAATACTCGTTGACAATGATTACACACAAAAGGATATTTCAACTGAAGCATTGGCCAATCTCAAATTAATCATTTCAAATTGGGTAAAAATATTTTGAAAAAATTGTTTTTTAAAATTTATTCAAATTCAAATAAAATTGACAAAATTTTACTTATTTAATTTTTAATCATTTTAAATTTATTTTTATTCGCAGTCCAAAGAGGCCAGGGTCTTAGAAATTGGCTCCTTTATGCTCGGAGCGCACACTTCCAACTCGGACATTGACATAATTTGCATAATTCCCGCGCCAATTAATTCTTCGCAAAATGAACAGAAAATTAATTTCTTCGGATGGTGCGAATGCAATTATGCGCAAAGACAATGTGCCGACACTTCGCTTTATTGTCTACTTTGTCAGGTCCTAATTGGATTTTACCATATTTATTTATTTATTTTTAATTTGGTGTATACTGTATACCGAATTACCGAAATACCTTTTTCAATAATCTTGTAACAATTTACAGTAATAATGCTAGTACATCTAGATACCTAATTTTTATCTCTAATAATAAATTTAAAAACAATTTAATACTATCAAATTAAATTTTAAAAATATTTTCACTCGTAAATTTGTGTTTTTCAATGTTTGTTAAAATATTTCTATCGGTCTCAAATTTTTAGATTAGAAAGTATTATATTCGATTTTTTCAATTTTTAAAAATGAATAAATTTATTTAGCAATTTACTGTGATAGTAAAATTTGATGTTATTAAAACTGAGGACATTATTAATAAGTTTAATTTAAGAAATAAAAATTTGTTTTTAAATGTTTAGAATGAAAAGGTTGAATTCCTCCAAAAGTTTCCCTTCGCTTATATTCCATTGATTAAACTGAAATTTGCGGGCATTGAATTTGATATTTCATTCGTTGCCATTCCTTCGGCCTCCGTTCTTCCCGAAGAACCGCTGACCAAAAGTGATGTCAAAGAATTGATGCACAAATTGGTGAACCAATCGCAACCGGCGGAGCCAATGCTAAAGTCGCTGGCAGGTACAACCAATCAACTAATTAATTAATTAATTAATTAATTGTAATATATTTTATAAATTTAACAGATATTTATATTGTTTATAATAATATTTTTATTTGCTTATTATTGTTATATATTTTATGCCTATTATATATTATATATTATAGTTATATTATATATTATATACATATTTTAATATTTACTATAACAATGTTATAAATTTTAGTTTTATATTTATTTATAGGCTATATAGCTAATTATCAAATAATGGAATTGCTGGGAAGGAAAACACTTGAAAAGTTCAGATTGTTACTAATGCTTCTAAAATTTTGGTCAAAAAGTAAAATTATTTCGCCAAATATGTAATTATTAATAAAATATCGCTTTAGGCAATTATATTTATGAAAATCTTTTCGGCTTTTTCAACGGGATCACATTGTCAATTATGGTCGTCAAAGTGATCCTTCTTTACCCAAATGCATCTATGCTATTTTGGCTGGAAAAATTCTTTGTTATTTATACAAAATGGTCAGATAATCAATTATACTATTAAATTATTGATATAGTTATTAATATGATGTACTATGTATAATTATCATATAAAATACATAATTAATTAATTTTTGCAGGAATTGGCCCATTCCCGTTAAGTTGGCGGAATATGTTCCGAATGAATTTGAAAGGTTTAATTGGAGTGCAAAGGCAGAAGAATGCCACAAAAATGCACAAATTCTGATGCCAGTGATAACGCCGGGCTATTTGGAACAAAATGGGACATACAATTTGAATATTTCGACCTTCAAAATAATACAAAAATCATTGGGAGAAGGTACAGTACATACTATCTCAAAAATCAAATGCAAATATTTTTGTAAATAAAATATATAAATATATATATTATTTAAATTATACAGTACAAATGAGATTTTAAACAAAAAAAATTTAGCTCTGATAAAAGTGCACAAAATTCGTAATTCAGCAAATATTGCAACAAATTTGGAAGAAAATTGGAAGACATTATTTCCGATTAAAAAATTTACAGAAAAGGTAGGTGATCAAAATAATTTCGTATAAATTTAAGCAAAACAAAAATTGACATTATAAACTAAATTAATTACAGTAATATGATGCATTATTTATTATATCACAGTATATTTTATTGTTACAGTATGAACATTACTTTGTGATAAATTGCATTGGCGGACTGCGGCAACACATTGAGCAGTTTTGTGGGTTTGTGGAGCGGAGACTGCGCTTACAATTGTTGCATTTTGACAAAACAACCGAAAAGTTTGTGAAGTTCAGTCACATTAGGACAGAAAACAGCGAGGAAGATGAACAACAACAACAACAGCAAACATTCCAATGTTCAGAGCAAATTGTGAACATAAATAAGGACAAATATGCGTAAGCGCAAAATATATAAAATAATAAACAAATCAATTTCTCTAAATTTTTCAGTTAAAATCTTAAAATAGACGAAAAAATTAAGAAAATTAAAGATTTAAATTGTATTGATAGCGTATTGCGCGTAGCGCGTGCGTAGCATTGTGTATCGTATTTGATTTTTGTATTTGTTTTAATTTATAATCTTTGTAAAAATTAGAGCAAAAAATATTTTAAAAAATAGGCCTAGATTCAGGATTGAGCTTTTGACCAGATCAAAAAATTTGGAAAAAAAAGAAGAAAAAACCGAGATTTCTTCTCATAAGAAAAATAGCAATTGAAATTATAATTTACACAAATACATAATTACATAATTTTTACATATTTAATTTAGAAATATGTTGTGTAAAACTTGGCTGGTAGGTATTGAACTGAACAATGAAACGGAAATGGATGAAAGAGTAAAAAGCGAAGCGAAAGAAAAAATAATTTTGAATTTGAGGGAACAATTTGACGAGAAAATGGTGAACGATTATTTCACGATTCGATACCAAAGGGTGGAATTGATATCCAAATATGTTAATAGGGCCGAACTTAATATCCATCAAAAATAAATTTAAAATTAAATTAAAAAATTATTTAATCGTTTAGTTCAATTTTCCATCGCATAAAATATACAAACAAACAATTGGAACAAATTAAAAAAATCAATTTGTAACTCGTTAACATTACTTATTATTAGTTATTATTTATTATTCACATGATAAATATTTTATTCAAAATACCTATGTATAAATAACCAGCTGCTCAATTAATACGAACTTTTTGACAATTTAGATATTTTCAAAGTTTAAAAAATATAATTTGTATATAAAACAAAATTTAAGTCAAAGTTAAAGGGGGGGGGTGTCAAGTTTAAGTAAGTTAATTTAAGTCAAAGTTTAAAAAATATAATTTGTATATAAAACAAAATTTATTATAAATTCCAATGTTTTACAACGATTCACAACGGTTTTATTCTGCATATTAATAAAATAATATCTTTGGTATTATTAAAATACTTTGATTTTGCAAGTCAGTTTATTTTATTTTGTTGTCCCTCAATTCTAGTATTTTTTAAAGCTGTGATTTCATAAACCTAAAGATCATTTTTTATTATCTTCTTCTCTCTCTCTCTTTTCTCTCTCTCTCTCGTCCCTCTCTCTCTCTTCTCTCTCTCTTTTCTCTCTCTCTGTCTCTCGTCCCTCTCTCTCTTCTCTCTCTGTCTTTTCTCTTTTCTTTCTCTCTTCTCTCTCTCTATTCTCTCTTTCTCTCTCTTCTCTCTTTCTTCCCT
>JAQIYK010000281.1:0-16089 GCA_034700465.1 Rotylenchus robustus
AGCCTCGAGTTTCGGGAGGGGCGGAGGCAAAAATTTTGGCGACCTTTTTTTATTCGGACCGAAAAGTCGATTTTTAGGGGTGCATTTTTATTATTGCACCAAAAACCCGGTTTTTAGGGGTGTATTTTTGGTTTAGCAGCTAAATTTTTATAGTTTTGCGGCGCCCTTAGACGCCGCGCGAATTTTTTTAAAGGTTTTTGGGTTCATAATGGGAGATTCTATTGAAAAATCATAGTTACGCGGCGCCGATAGGAGCCGCGGCGAAAAATTTTCGCGACTTTTGACTACATACTACATAAGGGGGGACCCTATTAAAATGCTTAATTTTTGGCATTTCGGTGGGGGGGCGGTCGCCCCCACCCGCCCCCTAGCTACGCCCCTGCCATCTACTCAAGAACTAAAAATTGATCCTAATAAGGTGGTTCAATGCCGGTTTAAAAATATCTTACATGAGGGATTAAGCTTATTTGATTCCGGTTTCCAAAACTGGACACAGAATTACTATAAGTTCAAGTTTTGAAACAAAACTAGGCCATATTCGTGAACAGGTTTGGACAGTTCTCATAAATTTATCAATACAAACCTCTCGTAGTCCACGCTGTTCAATCAACATTTCCTCAACATCGGTTAAATATTTTGGCGGCTCGCAGAGCATCATTTCCATGGAGAGCGGTTGTAGCAAGTCCCCTTTGTCGCCATTCAAATAAGGTCCCATTTTGGGAAAATAGAAAAAAGGTCAAACGGAAAGCTAAATAATTGATAATTAAACAATGGAATGGGTATGGGTTTAAAACAATAACAAATATTACATTACGTCTAAACAAAGTAGCAAGTTATCAGGGTCTTTTCCTTTTACAGATATGCCTTCTTTTTTCATATGTATGTAATTCACTGAACAATTCATTCATTTTTATTTTTAATTTTTTTGAGGCACTCGTTCTGGATGTTTGAAATAATTAAATTATTGAAACGAAAGCATTTTGGAATTAATCTCCGCGCGCTCACACAAAGAAAAGTGAAAGTGTTTCTCTCCCTCCATTTTCAACTAATAAAAAGGTGGAGTGGGCGTGGCACTCCTCTTTCTCGCCTGGGTGAATGAAGTGGGCGTATAATTCCGTGTTCAGCCAATCAAAAGGTGGAGTGGGCGTGTCAATTATTCTATGTATGATATGTGTGAGCGCGCGGAGATTAATCTTCTCGATTTTAAAGCTCATTTGTTTTGTTTTTGCTGATTTTTTAGAGCAAGAAGAAGACGGCAACGGCAGTGTTGTCCTTTTTTTATGCATGTATCTTACATATGTAACATTTAGTTTGGTTGGTACCGCTACCGCCGGTCGGTCCGCCCGCAGGGCGCCCCCCCCCCAATGCCAAAAATTAAATTTTTTTAATATGGCCCCTTATGTTTTCAAAATTCGCGAACCGCGAAACTATGATCTTTCCATCTTTCAATAGAATCTCCTCCCATTATGAACCCAAAAACCTTTAAATTTTCCGCGCAGCGCCTAATGGCGCCAATACACCACCAAAAACCGGTTTTTCAGTGCAATAATAAAAAATATAAATGCACCCCTAAAAATCGACTTTTCGGTCTTCGGATCTGGCTGGAACTGACTTAAATAAGAAAAATTGGAGAAAAACAATAAATAATAAAAATTCAGATCCAGATTAGCCCGATTTCACCTTATTTTTTGTTAATAAATTTGATTTAAGCTATTTTTACATTCTTATTCTTTCACTTTCTTCCTACCAACTTTTTACATAAAAATGATGAACGGAGGTGGAACCGATGATCAGGTATGTTTTTTAGTTGACAAAACAGGTTATTTTTATTTATAATTTAGAAACATTTTCTGCCCGGCAATTTTGGTGCTTCGTGTTCGAATTCTTATCCACAACAACAACATTTAGTTATTTCGTCGCACAAAGCGCCCCATCAAAAACTTACGCCCGAACGGATGCGGGAGTATTTGCAGTGCAAGGAGGACCTTGACTGTGTGCTTGAAATCTACCATCCAAAAGTTGCTCAAAAATCTTACGGATCGGAGAAGAGGTATGCTTTATATTTCGAGCTTATTTTCCTTACGAAAATGCAAATGATCAATTCTGTGATTAGGTTGGAGCCGGATTCGAATATGAATTTGGTTGGTCTCTAAAAATTACCAAATTTACGCCAGAAAAAAACCGAAAATTTTTACGCCATCCATCCTCTACGGCCAAAAGTTTTACACCACCCCTACCCAAAAAAATTCTCCGCGCTTTGACGAATTCTCTCTTTTTCTTTACACCACCTCCCCTCCCCTCCCCCAAAAATCGTCCAGTTTTTGAGCGAAAATATAAACGCTTTTGTGTGCCATTTTTAAGCGAAAAACACAATTCTAAACCAATTTGGATCGATTTTGAGCTATATTGAAACGAAAAACATTTACTGATAAATTTTTCAATTTTGGAATTCTTCACCCTATATACTAAATTCTAAATGTGCCTGATAATAAAATGTATGAAACAAATAATTTTTATTAGATTTTTCTCTCCACCCCCTTTGGTATACCTTCGTGGTAAGGGCTGGCGATGGAGATGGATGCTAGCACAACAAGGCGGTGGAGATACTGTGCTGCTGAATATCCCGAGCCTTAAATTCAACGATCTTTCCAACGAGTTCCCGGAACCCATCGCACACATTGGCATTGTGGGCAGCCGTGACCAGGAGAAACACAAGCTGGATTGGCAGAAGGACAGGGACGGAAGGGTTGTTAATTATTATAACATTCGTTTAGACCTGTAATAAGATGGGTTTTGAATTTCTCCCACTTAAAAAACTGATTTTTGAATTATTTTTGCCTTTAAAGGCTTTAGTTAACTATCCGTAATCCGTATCATTAAAGTAATATTTTTTGATTTTCCTTTAGTGTGCCATAAAAGCACTTCACATAAGCGAAAATGACAACAACCGGAGGAAGTACTTCACTCTGAGTGTGCACTGCAGCTATCAAACATCGGTGCCCGGGCTGTGCCAGAACTTGGGCGTGTTCGAGTCGAAGCGCATCAAAGTGATCTCGAAGCCGTCCAAGAAAAAGTTGGCCAACAACAAACAGTCGGACATCAAAAATCAGGGCATCAACATTGCTTCTGGCACTGAGGTACCCATGAACTTATTAGAGATCAGAGAGATTGGATCGGATCTTATTAGAGGTCGGAGTTTTAAGAAAAGTCTGGAACCTTAATCATAAATTTGGTATGGGCTTAACCTAAAATTTGAAACAAACTCCAGAATAAGTCCAGGCCATACTACATTTTTGATAATAATAATAGTAAATTTAAAAAGGTAAAAAATAGATGACATGACATATATTCGAGGAGGGGAAGGATATGTAAAATAAACGATTTTTTTCTCAAAAATTTGGATATTTTGAAAAAATAAAAATATTTCCATTTAGGTTGCATTGTTCAGTCGAGTTCGCTCCCAGACTACCAACACGCGCTATTTGTTCGTCAAAAATGATGGCAAAGATAGCAAATTTGTGGCCAACTCAAAGTTTTGGGGCTCCTTCACCATTCACTTAAGTATGGAACTTAAATTTTGTTAAATTAATTGTTCAAAATATGTTAAGTTGATGATCAACATGATGAACAGCTTGATCCGGATGCGGACGATTTTCATGTTCGCGACGGTTACATCAATTATGGCTCTATTGTGAAGCTGGTGGACAGCGTCAGTGGCCTAGCATTGCCTATGATGGTTTGTTTTAATATAAATTTAAAAATCCAAAATAGAAAAAAATATGAGAAAAATCGAGTATAACAGAATCATATATTTTGCAGCAGTTTGACATATTTTTATTTATTGTAATGTGAAAATGAAAATTTTCGATATTTGACCTGAAATGTTTTTTGTAAAAAATGTAAAAATCATCACCGAGAATGAATGGAAATTTTATACACAAAATCAAAATGCGCTTTTGGTCTACCCTTTATTGAAAGAAAAGATGTAAATAATTTCGGTTACTCATCCCTCAATTTGGAGTTGTGTAATATTTTTGCAGAGGATTTGCAAGGTGGAAAAGTGCAACGGAGCGGATGTTGTGGTGGTGAGCGACGGAGGCGACAACGCGGAGCAGGTCAGCCAGCTGCACAAGTGTGGACTGCAAATGCTCAATGCACCGGATGATCGCCCGCTTTTCATGTGCTTCAACGGCGAGAACATTGTTCAACAAGATGTATTTGTTCAAAAACTTGGGTAAAACCCAAAGTTGAACCCAAAGTTGTTTTTATAGGTAACCGACAGAGGGTTCACTCTGGACGGCAAGTACATGCCGGACCGGAGCTATTCCATTCGCGACGGTGCGCAGTGGACAATCATTTCCACGGACACCATCCAGTATCGCTTCTTTGAAGCGCTGAGGCCAATGCAAACAGAGGTAAAAATAAATATTTAAAATTTAAAGAAAAAATGATCGGTGCTTGACCAATTGTCATCGTTGCAGCTAACAATTAATTTTTTCTTAACAATTAATTTTTTCTTAAAAACACTTTTTCGCTACTCATTTTCACAAAAATGAGTACCGAAAAAAACAACCGTTCCTTAGTCCTCACCCCTGCTTCCGAAATGGAAACTTTTGAAAGGGTAGTCATTATCAATGCTATGAAATCTTTTCATCTTTTTGTGAAAAAAACATATTTTTAAACATAAACAAACATAACATATTTTTAACATTTTTATACATATATGTATAAAGATTGCTTTTGAGGTTGCTCCAATACCGATTGTTAGTTCGCTGGAAATGCACGCCAGCGACACAAGTCCGCCTTGCGCCTATGTGGAGCTGATTGGGCACGACTTCTACCCAAATTTGCAGGCCTGGCTCGGCTCAACCCCAATGCCAACAAATTTCATGTTTGTCTTTTTTTATGAATCCGAATCAGGAAATTTCGATTTCGAGTAAACAAAACCTGACTGATGATCAGGAACCTGACGGTGCCACATAACAGGCTTTAAAATTTTAAAATATTTTTTTTTTGCTTTTTAAAGAGATGCACCAAAAAATTCAAATTAATTTTCCACGTTTCCACCCAAATTCATAATTTTAATCGAAAGATGACAAAAATCACATAGTTCTTAATTCCCTTTTCATATTATTTATTTCTTCGTAAAATGAATTTTTTGGTGAGGGATGAAAAAGGGAACACATATTCTTCACAATTCTAGTAATTGGTTTTTTTAAACTTCTAAAACATAACTTTTCCAATTCTCCATGTTCATTGGGTTTTTGTTGTTGTTGTTCAGAAACAAGGAGTTGATGCGCTTCACGCTGCTGCCCCTCAACCAGCTTCATCTGGAGCCCAACGTGGACTACGAGTTGTGCGCCAGGCATTCCTCGATGGCCTTCGGCGGCTCTCCTTCGTCGCCGGCGCAACTTCTCAACGGTGGCGGGGGAAGTTGTGCACAACAGCAGCAACAGCAAAGTTTGTTGCTGCCCGACCAGGTGCTCGAGTTTCCGTTGTCATTGGTGCGCGACGACGGCGTCATCTACGCCACCCAGCTCAGCGTGGCCTACTCCCAGCCCCGGGACGCGGACAACAAAACCGGACTGCCCCGGGCACATCCAATGCTGTGAACAACGAGCACTATAATTCCATTTTTGCATTTTCACAACATTTTTGGACATTTGAGTTAAACATTTAAACAGGGTTATAGTGAAAGAAATTTTACGAAATTGGAATCCGAACTCAAGCGGACCTTTAAATTTCCAAAATCCAAAGTTTCACTAAAAATTGATTAATGAAGAAATTTTCCAGTTTAAAAACGCTCGAAATGAACGCTCAAACTTTTGGTTTTCCAAATTGGTGCAGATTGGAATTCAAGGTCCAAGTCTTTCTTTTTATCCATTTATCCAAAAATAATAAGCAATTTATCATTCCTGCATGTACATGAGGCTTTTTTTGTATAAACTTTTGAAAATTGCTTTTGTATATCATCATAATAAGTAATAATGAGAGAAAATGTGAATAAGATTTATTGTACAGTTTTTGTTGTTGTTTATTCCTAATAAATCGATTGTTTATGCAAAATTGTTTTTGTAAATCGATCGATTGTTTACGTTTAACTTTTTGTTTACATAATTTTATAATTGTAAACAAAGCTTACTGGTTGCAAAAAAAATGAAAATTCAACTCGCGCTTTGGTAACACAGGTCGAATTTTTACAGGAAAAACTATTTTTAGAGCTTGCAAAAACTATTTTTAGAGCTTGCACTGCACATTAGCTGATAAAGTAAATGTTTTTCCGCGCTAAAGAGGGCCCGGACGATGATTGGGGATGTGTGGGCCCGGACGAGCTGTTCGAGACATCCGGCCCAACTCCGTCGCTACTCTCGCTGGTGGAACGGATCGAGTGCCGGCAGCGGATGGCCAAGATCAGCAAGTGCAGGTAACCAGCCAAAAATTACTTTGTACAACATCAATTGGAAATAGTTTGAAAATGGTCGGAAAATCCTAAAAACCACTATTTTGCATCAATATATGGCATCCCGATACTGTTCATCCAACATTTTCGAGAATAAATATTTTCGATTTTATGTAAGCCGATTTTTGTGATGAAAAAAAACAAAAAATCCAAAATTACAGTCTAAAGACAGCTCGGCTAACCTGCTATTTGGGGATTTTAATCCAGACAAGTAGCATTCGGAAATCAAGCTCAGATTGTTTTTTTCTCAATATTTTGGCATCTATCAATTTAAGTTTGCTGGAATCTGGCAATTTGCCGATTGCCACAGAGCAAAAGATGGAGGCGGACGAACAGCAACGGGTGGTGCCGGACGGAACCGGTGCCGTGAACCCAGCAGCAGCACCAAAAATAATGAAAAAGAGTGCAGTTGGGACACCCCAACGTTTGCCGAACCTGAAGAAAGTCGCATTTGAGGTATCCAAATGGTATTACTTACTTTCATCGGATACCTTACATACCCCAGCAAGGGGGGGGGTCTCGATCGTCAATCGTACAAGGTACAAGGTCCCGGGGAAAAAGGGAAGAATTTTTTAAAATTTCGACATTCGAGGCAGCACCTCACCACATTTCGAAAAATCTTGCTTTATAATCTTTTTCGTTTTAACTGTAATTTTTCAAAAAATGAAACTCTTTTTCGTCCCCTGGTCTAGATAATAGTAAGTGTATTGGCAGTGGTTTTTTATATGAAGTGGATAAACACAGCAACTTCATTTTCCCATAGGTCGAAAAGTTTGTGGCCACCAATCTGGCGGACCGTGACGAACGGCAAAGTGCCGAGCAACGACTGGTGGTCAGCCTGGGCGCCAAACCGCCGCGCCGAAAGCCAACCAATTACCGGATGTTGAAGGAGCAGAGGGCGGAGGCGAAGCGCAAGGCCAAGGAGGAGCAGGAACAGCTGGGCGGCGGACTGGGCACGCTGCTGAACGTGTTGGGGAAGGGCGGAGGAGGAGAAAAGGTGCGCAAGGCGAAGAAGAAGGGAAAGAGAAGGAAGCGGATGAACGGGAGCGGGGTGCTGAAGAAGCAGAAGAGGGCGCAAAAAATGGGCAGGAAGAAAAAGAAGTCGATGGACTGACTGAATGTTGAGACGAAAAAAACACATAACTTGTTGATCGGCATAAGATTGGGTCTCACAAAACCGTTTTAAAACATAGGGTACCACCTTTTTCGATTTTTATAAATTGTGACAAATTCGATTCTAATTTAATTTTTCTGTTTTTTTGTTCGACAAAGATTCGAGTTTTTTAGACTTTGCCTTACCCGTTTTTCGTATTGATTTATGATCAGCAAGGCTAATTTTTGTTAAAAAGTCAAAAATATTAATCTCCGGTGTTGTGCAACCTCAATTTGAATTTGATTCTTCAAAGTGATAAAATGTTGTTGTTGTAAAATAATGTTTTGACAAAGTGAAAATTCAAAAATTGTGAGTATCACGCCAACCCGCCAGAGACTTCAGGAGGCAAGGAACGCTTCCGGAACATGTTGAACATCCACCGGTTGAGATGGTTGAGGAAGGTGCGCACCAGCTTGTCCCGCGGGCTCAGCGCCAACTGTCGGAGGAAGTGCGTGAAGTAGTGGGCGTGCGCAAAGCGGCAGAAGCCCTTCTTCAGCGCGGCGCGCCGCTTGGCGGGCCAGACGCGCGCGCAGTCGCGCAGCGCCACCATGCGGCCCTTCAGCGCCTTCCGCGCCATGTCGCAAATGGCGTGAAAATGGGCGGACGGGTGCAGCGAGCGCGGGAAGGCGCAGCCAGGACGTCGATGCCGGTAGCGACGGTAGTCAATGGTCATCTTCAGAGGAAAAAACATTTTTATTTTTTATATCCTAAAATTCGAAACTGTTTGAACAAACCAACAAAACATAAATGTTTTAGTTTTTAAATCGAAAATGGAAGGCAAGTAATTTCTATTTTTTGGCAGTGCCTATATAATAGTCCAAAATTAAAATCAATAATCGGAAAAAACAAATTAATATAGTGTCGACATAAAATCATGAATTTGATGTATATAATAATTAATTTCCAAAAATTGAATAAGGTAAAATAATAATTTTTATTTTAAAAAGTTTACGCTTAGCGAACGCGGATTAAATGCCAGCCCACACCACTGCACTTTCTCCTTGTGCCTTAAAGTCTGGATGTTGTTGTTGTTGTTGGCGCGCATTTTGTTGTTTGGGGAAGAAGTGACGACGATCTTGCCAAAATACAGTCCATACTCGGGCGCCCCGGACAGCAAGTCATCCATCAACTTAATTAACACAAATTTCTTAAAAACACATCCGCTTTTAAACATAAATATCATCAGTCTCCTCATCTTTTCTAATATATGTTTGGAGTTTATGCTATATATAAATTTTGAAAATTTGCAATTCTTAACCCGCTTGACCCCATTGATCTTAATATTGGAATTTTAAAAACAAATAAAACAATTTTTGCGTAAATTTGCAAATGAATTCCAAAAACCAATTAGTTTTTAAATTAAGTTTTTTTTTCTTTACCTTTTCAATGTGTTCCCGTCGATAGGCCATCATAATGTAATCGTCCAAATAGCGACGACAAAACACATTCGGATGGTTTGAGGAAATGGTCCGTTCCACATAGCCCAGGTACAGGTTGCACAGGTTCACTGAGGTTTGATTTCCTTGCGCAATTCCTCGGCCACTTAAAAAGAGGCGTCCATGTCGGCTCGAACCCAGGCTTGGCTCTCTATAAAAAGAAAAACCGATGAATTAAATTGTTTTAAACAATTTCAAAATTTTACAGATTTTTCGTAATCAATATTTGTCAAGAAATTTTATGAATCTTTCACAAGATAAAAATTTAAGCTTCGGAATATCCAGCTTTCGAAAAAAACTAGAAGCTTCCTCAATAAAAATTAAAAATCCAAATTTTCATAGCTTGAAAATTCTTCACAATCTTCAATTTTTCGATAGATAAAATTAAATTATTATATTTTTGATGAAAAAACCCCGAAGCAAAAATTTAATTTTCAATTAAATGAAAATGAACCTTATCGCAGTGCGCATGACAAATCGCCGGACCCGTTCAAGTAGCTGCACTCCGCTGATCACCACACTGGCAATGTTTGAGCTGAATTCCTCATTGTTTCGGCAGCAGAGGCGTGAAAATGCTTCAGCATGGCTGCCACCGGCCACAACCTTCAGGGCGCGATACTTGAACACTTTGTTGGTCACTTGTACTTTCAGAATCGTATACCTACTGAAAAAGTTGTGGTAACAGACACAATGGGTAGAGATGGATGGATCTCAATCAGGATACAATTTAAAATTTTCTGGGCCTATTTTAAGACACAAAATCTAAATCAGTTCAAAATCGGAAATCATTAAAAAATAAAAATCGAAAAATCAAAATTCAGTTTCATATCGATCGAACATGGACCTAAATCTAGTCTAATGTTTGGGAAAATAAAAGGTTGGACCATGTTTTACTAATATTGTGTATTCCAAAATGTTTTAATTTAATGGGATCCAACTTGCCCACGGGGTTAACAATCGAAAAGGTTGGAGTTGGACCATGTGTTGCTTGAACATTACTTATCATGAACAAAAATTATAAAATAATTTTTATTAATTAACCTCTCCGGCGGGATTTCTTCCTTAATAATACGCTCAAGCACGTCATGGTCCAGCGAGTCGTAGCAATGGTGCAAATCGGCGGTGCAAAAGTTCAATTGTTCATCCCGATGTTTGTGTAGATGTTCAACTATGAAACGGCGATAGTAGATTTGAAACAGACGTATACCTGAAACAAAAAAGTTTTGAATTTACATAATAAGATTAGAAAAATAGAAAAAGATTTTGAAATGTAGAAAAACTGGTCAAAAAATATATTTGGTTATTTTAGCATTTTCTTTTTACGCATTTTGACAAACTTTTTTAAAATGTTTTTGACCAAAAATTCAAATAGAAGTCCCAATTGCAAATATTTTCCAATACAAAAACTTACTCGAAATTCCCCATCCATTAAGCTTGGACTTTGTAGTCAAAATAAAGCGCAGGACAGCGCGAACTTCGCCCATCCATTGTTTGGCCATTGGGTTGTTCAGGATGAGAAGTGGACGAACTGTACGTTCTTTGGGCAAAAATCTGCATCAAAAATTTGTTGGAAAATGTTTAAAAAATATTTTTTTCTTTATTATAAAAATTACATACCTAAGTTTGTGAATTTGATTTGGAGGCACGAATGGAGATGAACGACATGACGTTGATGTATTCGTCAACATTTGTAATTTGCGTTCCGCGCGAAGGAGCTCAAAACTTTCCAAACAAATCCGGCGCCAAACATCTCGTCGATAATGCACAATTTTGCCAACGTAATTAATGGTTGTATAGAATAACGATCTAAACACAAGAAATTTATTAAATTTAAGATATTTGGACACATTCAAAAATGTGATAACAAGATAAATTCAATCTTCGGTCGGGCGCAAAATAGGTTATTTCATTGTTGAAATTTCAAATAAAAGGTGGTCAAGAAAAATTTAGTTTATGGTGCTCACCAAGGTGTCGAAAACCAAAAAACAGCTAAATTTCGCTAGTTTTTGTTGTTTGTTTGTTCTAAAAAGGAGACAAGAAAGGCATTTTTCATTTTACCTGAATATATGAGTAAAAAAGTTGAGCAAGTATTTGAGCATGTTGTGAACAATGGCTTCTTTTAGCTTGAAGTGGATCCCGTCCAGCCAGCGAATTCGATCAAAACGGATGTACTTGTACAATTCTGATGATGTCATCAAATAGCCACGATTTCTAGGAAAAAAGGATTAAACGACATTTTTCTATAATTTAAGACGTAAGGTGATAAAAATAGAAATGTTGCAAAATTTAGATTTTATTTCAAACAAAAAAAATCTCCTAAATTTCCCTTAGATTTTTCAAAAATTTCAAATTTATTCTTATGTAAATTTTGGTAGGACGACGAATAGAATTTTTGGTTTTTGTGAAGAAAAAACCTTTTTTGAAGAACAAGTTATTTCCTTATTCCAAAATAAAAAACCTTAGATCCATGAAGGCCGTAACAATGTTCGCGCACAGACAGTCCATGTTCACCTCATCAAGCAGTTGGCCGCAAAAATGGAGTGCAAATAGTTTGTGGACAAATGCGTGCAGTTGCCGTTTGTCTAGCGGATGCGCAATCAAATGCGCGGTCCGTCGATGTTTGTGCGCTGGGACATGGTCGTTCAGCACACGGCGAAGCCGAACACGGCCAACTTGGGGAGCAAGTTGGTGCAAAGTTGTGGCCAAATCAACGAGCAGTTGAGCATTGTGGTGGGTCAGAACGTGCACACAGCGAGGGGAGATCAGTGTTTCCAAACTGAGACACACTTTCCCGGCATGCAACTATACAAGGAGCAAATTTCATAAAAGGGAAGCAAAAATTCTAATTTATTCTAATTTTCGGATCTGGGCCCCTTCAACACTGTGTTATGATGCTGAAAATTTAGAATCTTTGTTTTTTTGTCGGGAAACCAATTCTTTATAGGATTACCAAATTCTGAAATTTCATATTTTATTCGTTGGCGCAAAGGATACATTTGTATCACTTACATGCTCCACAATGATCCATTCCAAATTTTTTCATTTCACTTATCGTTTAAATTGTCATTGACAAAACTAACATAGATTAAGATTGACGTCGTAGTTGTTTTTCAAACATCGATGGAAATTTCAAAAAATATCTAAAATCAATACCCACCCATTGCAAGAGATCAGCGCCATACAAATTCGGAGGTCTGTTCCTGTGCAGAAGCTCCTTTACATCCAGCACATCCCATCCATTTTCCGACTTGACCAAATGGTTCAAATCCTCCTCCGAAAGCGTTCTTTTCGGCCTTTGGCACTTCTTCCTAATTTCAAAAATGCTTAATATTTCCTCTAAATCTTCCCATGCAAAGTATTGAAAAAATAGGTCTAAAATCCGATCCTAAATATCCATTTCAAAGTTTTTTGTGTTTATGCGAAAAATGTTATTTTGGGCCATTCTCCAAAAAATTTTCCATTTAAAAATTCATTGAATTTTAGCCAAAACTGATTAAATTATAAATTTTATCAAAATAAAAAATGGGTTGAAAAATAAGTTCTCCCCCGCCTTTAATTTCCTTTTCTCTCTACAATATACCGGTTTCTCTTCCGTTTTCGTGTTCCTTGTCCAGTTCCTTCTCCTGCAATCATCTTTTCAACACCCATGCAATTCAAGTTCTTTGTTTCTAACAACAAAAATATTTACATTGTAACAAAAATGTCAAGTGATTTTCTATTTGCTGCCAACATATAATATTTGCATAATACTTGCAAAAATACAAAAAAAGAACCAACAACCGAAGAAAAAAGAAGCCAACTTTTAAACGTTGCGTGTTTGAAACACCACACAAAATAGAATAACATGGTGGGAAAACACTGTAGTATTGTAAAACCATAAGAGATGAAGAAGGTCAACAAATAATGATGGTTGGTGTGAATTTCCAGGGGGATATATCGGTGTGGATTGTGTATGGATGTGGTTGGTCATCAAAATAAATAATGTAATGTGAATACGATGAGGCGTGAGGCCCATAACCAAAAAATTCCAAAAACCAATTCTGTATTTTCTAAAACGCTTAACTTTAACATTTCATTTTGGGAATTTCCCTCCCCGAATATGGGCCTGAATACGATCAATTGTAATCACGAGGTCCACCACCTCCTGGTCCGCCTCCACCACCTCTCATTGCCTCTCGGCCAAGTAGCGGCGTCCCGCCTCCGATTGCCGAATACTGAAGCAGTCGAAAATTGGCACGATTACATCGACAACGTATTGAAAACATAAATGTTTATCACCTCTGTTGCAACAAGTACTGAGCCACTTGGATCTGCTGTGGTGAGCCCGTGATGGTGATGATTCGCTCGTCCGTCCCGAACACGTCCGAGTTGGTGTCAATCTCGATGCGGGCGCCCGACTCGCCCCGGATGCGATTAATGCACTCGCCACGCTTCCCAATGATTGTGCCGCTCAACTTACTTGGAATCGTCACCTAAAGATATATTTGTTCGATCAACCGTAACCTTAATAAAATAAACCTGTGTTGTGGTCACTTGCTCTCCACCCGGTCCACCAGGATAACCCATCGGCGGCGGCGGCGGCGGTCCGCCCTGCGGTGGAGGCCCTCCCGGTCCAAATCCGGCGTATCCCACACCCGGCTGGTGCGGTGCATTGTGTGGCGCATGGTGTGGAGGGTAGTCAAAGTGCGGTGGCGGCATCGGAGGCGGTCCTCCTCCTAAAACAAAATTTATCCAAAAATTACGTTTCAAAAAACCTTGACCTTTAAATTAAATTTTAAACCAGAACATTTTCAAAATATAGTTTTTTTCATACCCATTGATGGTCCTTCAAATCCGCCGTATGCATGGCACATGTGCGGATTGTAGTTGTGTGGATCGTAAGGCTGGTGCGGCCCCTTGAATGGTATGTCCTTGACAAAGTCAATGAGCTGTTTGACGGCTCCCGGCAATTTTGATGGGTCTCCAGTAATCACTTAAAAAATTTGGTTTGAAAGTTCCAATTTCATCAAATTTCAAACCCAAAACTTACGACAAACTCGATCGCTGGACACCGGACAACATTCCTGAAACACCTTGAAGCGGCACTGTGTCTGCTCACGCAACTCCTTGATCTTGCTGCCAGCTCGTCCAATAATTGCACCAGCGTGTGATTGGTGGACAAGTACCTTGATGTCGATCTCGCCTCGGCTGGCCTTCTCTCCCTTAAAAGTCTGTTTTCAACCAAAATTTAAAAAATCAATTTTTGTATAAAAAAACATACTTCGGACAGTTTGTTCAGAATCTCCGTGAAACATTCTTCGATGTTCTCAATTGAGCAGACCACAGTCAACACGCTGGAAAGTGGTATATTGATTTTTTTTATTTTGTAAAGTTTCAGTCAGATTTGTGTATCCCTCCCAAGTCAGACCCAAGCCAAGAGAAGTGTGATTTTCAATGCCCATCCCCTGGGTAAAGCCTCAAAATCCGAATCTTTTTGCCTACGACTGACACATATAAACCGTCGAGTTTAAAATGTACGTATAAAAAGGAGGGAAGGATTACCGCTCGGGAGTGCTCCTATCGGGGACATTGATGGTGGCATCGTACTGAAATGGAAGGAGGGGTGAGAATGTGTGAAGAGCCATTTGGTGTGAATTGAGCCATTGGTGTAAATTGGTTGGTGAACTGTCGATTAGTGTTTTTTCTTCCAATTTTATTCAACCCATTCATCGAATGGAATGGTTGGTGGTGGATAGACCAAGCCATTTGGGTTGGGAACACACAACATCATGCCATTAATTAGAAAATGGGGAACAACAAATGAATTAGGCCAATGTGATTAACTGCTCAATTTAAAAGGTATTATAAGACATAAATATAGTAAGTACTTACAACAAATAACTAAAAACTCCTAAATTGGTGCTGTACATAGGTATCTATCTCATGTACTATGTACAATGGTAAAATATAGGTATAAATATAACAAAGAAAAAAAGGCTTAGCGGATTGTGGATTCTTGCTTACTGAAAGTGTTGCACCCCAACCCAAACCCAGGAGCGTAACGAGAGGGAGAGGTGGTAGAACAAAGCTAAACCGCCGGCGAAAGGATTGAAAATTTCAAGTCGGGTTTATTTCGTAGGAGATTTCACAAAGCTCGTTACACCCCTGCCAGGGTATTTTGTTTCAATCTAGAAATATATGCGATACTCTACATCTACAATCTTTCTGGTTTAGTCATATTCGCTTCATTTTCATTTGATTGGTTATTTTGTGCAAGTCTGAAAAATCCAAACCTTGGAACGCAATGATTTGATGTACTCCCCTCCACGTCCAATCACCGCGCCGGCCGATCGGCTGGGAATGAGGAGACGAAGTTCGAACTTGCCGGCTGCCAACGCGTCCTGATAAGCCTCCCCGGCGTCATGCGGACCGCGAAAGCGCTTGTTGCCGCCGTTCATGTGACCACCACCAGCACCGCCGCCACTGTTATTGCCGCCGTACATTTGCATTCCGTTGCTGCTGTCTTGTTGATTGAACTGTCTTTTCATAGCATCAAACGGACTAAAATTCATCCCCCGTAGTGTTGTAGAAGAAGAAAGTCAAGAACGAACAGAGGGCCCTATTTATTATTATTATGGGTAATAGGTAATAGGATGGAATGAATGCGTGAAACCTAAAAGATTTGGGAATCTGAAGAAACCGAAATAATAAAAGGAAGAAAAGGAGGAGACACTTGTCCAATTCAGGTCTATTTACCTGGACTAAATGTTTTCTTATAAGTAGTGGGCTTTTCTATTAAAAAAAACTTAAAAATTTCTAAAAGCAGAAGTTTTTAGAAGCAAAAATAAAGCAGTAGTTGTTAGTGTAAATCTATTAAACCAAAAAGTCAATGTTTTTGAAATTTGAGTTTAAATTCTATTTCTAATAAGTTAAATAAGGACAAGGAGGGAGAAGCTAGTCCCACGGTCCCACCCAACCCAGGGATGGACGCAATTACGGATTACGTATTACGGAAATTACGGGGTTTTTTGCTCTTACGGATTACGGAAATCCGTAAGAGC
>JAQIYK010000282.1:0-16050 GCA_034700465.1 Rotylenchus robustus
GTAGTCCAAATTTGGAGGAGAATAAGAACATTTCGCACATTGTAACTCACTTCGTTCGCTACTTCTCTTCCACTTCCCTTCCCTTTTTTTACATTTTGCCCAGTGTTGTTGTGTTGTGTTGGTTGTGTTGGTTGTGTTGGGTGGGTTTTCCCTCTTTTTTTTGTTCTAAAAAGACACAAAAAATAAGACCCCTCCCAAGGCAACTCGTTTTGCTGCACAATTTCCGGAGTGTGCAACTCCACCTCCCCCCCTCCTCCAACTCTCGAACCCGACACAACACTTTCGAGAAAAATACAATCGGCGGGAGGGGGAGGAGATGCCCTCAGGCGATGTTCTGTTATTATTGTACGTCTTCCCTCTTTCCTCGATGGTTTATTTTTTGTATGTTTTTGGTATCGAATTAGGTAGATGGGCAGGTCCAATCGGAAGAAGAAGGAGAAGGTGTTTCCAAAAGGAGTACTTTTGAGCCGAACTTACGGTTGGGGAAGGACAGCAAAAACCGGGGTCGGGAAGAAAAGTCGAATATTGCCGGGATACCGTATCAGAAAAACACTATACCGGTGAAAAGATTTGTTTTCTCGAGTAACGGTGTGTACCAGAATACCGTACTGTCTACAGTACAGTACCAAACCTATTTATCGTGCCCAACCCGGCCACACAAAAGTTTAAATAAGGTCCTTCCTCAAATGCATCATTTGTGTCGGGAAATTATATTTTGAAGTGATTTTTTCCACCATTGATTCACTCTTTTTTACCTTTTTGTTGGGGCGCCTTGAGACGAATTGCGCAGTCGAATGGTTGCGGGGGCACAGCGAGACGTTGGCACTGCAACAACAGTAAATTGGCGTGGAAGGGGTCCATTCTATGCAAATCACTGAAAAAATAAAAATTGGCAAAGTTGGGATAAAAGGTGCCTAAAGGGCACAAAAACACGAAAAATGCGAAAAAAATGGGTTCGGAGGAGGGTAACGAGCGAAATTTCATTTCAAAAGTCAAAGAATGAGAAATTTATAGAGATTAGAATTAGAATAGCCTGGTCAGAGTGCCTAAATTGAAAAATGCATTTTTTGTGTGAGCAAAAAATGTGAGCAAATGAGATGGAACCAGTCTAGACATAGACAAGAAACCCTGTCCGAACCTGGTTCCGTGTTTTTTGTTTTTGAAATTTCAATTTTTGGCCTTGTTGTCCTTTGGGGTCCATCTTTATTTATTCTTTGCTTTTTCTTCTTCAAAAAGACGAAGAAAACAAATGCAAATGGGGAAATGGCCTTTTTGGGACACTTTCGGCTCACAATCTCATCACCCACCCCTCCCCGTCTACCGTATCCCTCCCCTTCTTGCGCGGATTCGTCTAAACGAACGGCCCCAAAAGGTCGGTGGTTGTGGTCGGTGTTCCGTTTCCTTGGGCTGACTTTGGGTTTGGTTGGGCTGGGATTGGGCATTGGGTATCCCTTCCCTTCCCCTCCCTTTCCTCGTCCCTTTCCCTTCCCATTTTCCCGGCAAATTATTCAAAAAAGTGTGTCCTTTTTGGCCTTCTTTTTCTTCTTCCTCCCCGCCGTTCCTTTCCCATTTTTTGCCCTTTCCCGTCCCTTCCCGGGAAAGGTGAACAGAACGAAGGAATAAATGAAGGAAAAGATGCAAAAATGCGCTGAATGTGTTCCCTTTGGCAAAAAGTGGGCGGGGAAGGACAGGTAAATATGGCCAGGCCAGGGAAGAAGGTATTGGCTAAAAATGGCCGCAATTTGCATTCTTTGGCCAAGTCCGCGCCGGTGGTCACCCTCCCCGGGCAAAAGCAAGAGTGAGGGGCCCGCCCCTTTTTATATTACGCAAAATGCCGACGATTGAATGAATTGGACGACTGGATGTTTGAATGGGATAATTGGTGCGCGATTGGCATTATGTCCAAAATTGGAATTGGACCCATTCAATTCAAATGTTTGTTGTGGGAATTCGACGAAACAACCAATGGCCAATGGTGCTGTTCACAATGGGGCGAAGGTGGCGAAGGTGGCGAAGGTGTGTGGTGTACCCAATGAATGGCAAAATAATTATTAATTGCTGGCAAATGGCACAATTTGCTGCACCCATTGGCATTCCGTTCCGCCGGCCAATTTATGGCATTCTGTCCAATTGTTGTGTCTATTCAATTCAAGTGAATGAATGGATCTTCTCCTCCCCGTCTCCGTCCTCCTCCAATTTGTCCCATTCAAACTTCGCGCCCTTTTCTTTTTCTTCTCAAAAGTGTGTTTTTGTGGCCAATTATTAATTAATTATTTCCCCTGGCACGTCGCAAGGGAGGGAGGGATTTAAGGAGGGATTGGACGGGCTGAATAGCAGGAAAATTGGTCGAAGGGAACGGGGGGAGTGGAGAGACTATGGAGATTGGAGAGGGTGGGAGGGGGAGGGGAGGGAGGACAGAGTTCGCGGAAATGGCCAAATAAAAAGAAAAGGGCCGGACGGGGTGGAGGGGGGAACGGAGAGCACTAATCTGCTGGAGGGGGGGGGGGGGGGCGCGGAAGTGTGTTGGGAGTGAATGTTGAAAGGAGAGGATGGGATTAGGCCAAATCCCGCGGGGACGGGGATTGCTTGTTAGCCCCCCTCCTCACCCCGACCCCGACATACAATCCAACCACCCCCGGTTCGGGGGGAGGGAATAGTGCCATCGGCGGAGAGTCAAAATACATATGAATTAGCAATAGTCAAAAAGTACAAAAAGTTAATTGGCGCCAATTCACTAATTCAAAAGAAAGGGAAGGAATTGGCCAAGTGAGTGTTTGGGCTGAGGGCGATAATCCACCGGTGGAGGAGTACTTAATGGACATTGGGAAAAGGGGAAAGGAGAGGAGTACTTGTCCCGGAAGGGGGGTAAGTGTGGGAGGGGGAAGGGAAGTGTGGATGGAGAGTGCAGTGCACTGATCTCTGTATTTCCGAAACTTTCGGATGATGTTTTCGAATTATGGGGTGTGTTTAAGTGCCTTTTTGGCCAGAAAATAGTGTAAAAATATTTGGGCAAAAATCATAATGCCCCTTTGCTGCACACGCATTGCGCAATGCTCTGAAAGGACCGCTTGGCGGAGTGGTCCTTTCAGAACATTCATTGGTTGTGTGCTGGAATGGGGTTGTTTCCTGGGTTCGGGTCCGCCCTTTTCACCTCTTTTTTGAGGTGCTTTTTGCTGAATGGTCCTTTTGCCCGGAACATATTCTTATCATCCCTCATCTCACTTTTTCTTTGGCCATATCCCACATCCCCCGCCTACTCTCAGTATCTATCCACTTCTCCTCTCTAAGCCGCTTTTTTGGCCGATCTTTGCCTAATTGCCCGTTTATTGTCCTCCCCCCCCCCACCATTTGGCCGGGGCGAGTAATTGCCGGGAGAGAATTGAGTCGACTCGGGGAAAATGAATGAATGAATGAGTTCGCGGGAGGGGAGGGGCACTCATATTGGTTAAGCCTAAGCCTAAGCCTAACCTCTGGCTGCCAACAATAATTGCCGGGGGCGCAGAACATAACCTAACATAATAGTTTCCCTTTCCTAGGAAAAGACGACGCTAATATTTTTGTCGGGAGGAAAATGGCATTGAAAGGGCAAAATCAGAAAAAAGAGCCAAGGAAGGAGCAAAATCTCGAAGGGGGGTTAAGTGAGAAATTTAACCCCCCCCCCCGAGAATCGAAATCGAGATCGGAATATTTGAGATCGGATAATCGAATTTAAGTGAGTTTTAGGCATGAAGGAAGTAGAAGAAGATCAGCTACATTTAAAATGGGTTTGTGGCTCTGAGATGAAATTTTTACAATTTAATAATTGAAGAAAACGAGCTCGGAACTCGAAGTTTGGCCCCAAAATGATGCCTTCGCGATGTCCATTTTTCTTAATTTGATATGTTTGCTAAATGCCATCATTGGAGGAGTTGTCCAAAAGATGATTCCGGGATTGTGAAGGATAAAAGGAATGAGGAGAAAGGGGAGAAGGGGAGGGAGTGAGGGTGGATCTGGACGGGGATGAAATGAACCCCCACTTAAGTACCCCGCCGGCAATAAGCTAAGCAGATTTGTGGTCATTGGAATGTCGGGCCTGGACTCGACTCTCGACTCCTCCCCTCTCCCTCCCCTCCCCCCTCTTCGACTTTCTCTTCTCTTTCGCGCGGATTAGATTGGATTTGGGGAATAAATTCGTGCGCATTTGGCGGATTGTCCCTTTTCCCCCCTTTCCCCTCCCCATTTTCCCCCCTCCCCCTTCCCCTTCCCCTCCCCCCCCCCCCCATCCACCCTCACCTTCCTTCTCCATCCCCACCTTGAACATCTAATCGGGCAATCGGCAAAAGTGTGTCTTTGCCATCTCTCCCAGAATCTCTTAATGTCCCCAAATCCCCCAAATCCTCCACCTTCTCTCGCCTTTGGCCATTAGTTACTACTTCGACTAATTGGCTCCCCAAATAGGCCGTAGATGGTGTGGGGGTGGGGAAGTGTTTTCCCCACTCCCCCGCCACCCGCGCCAGATCCACGAAGATTGCGGCGGGTCGGGGGATTTGTTGGCCAAATCGGGACATTTGTTGTACTTGTTGTTCCCGGGGACATGTTAGGAATGTTAAGCCCGGATTGTGTGGAATGTGGAAATTTAATTTACGTGAAAACGAATGCCTTTTTTGGGGAGGTTGTGAGGATTTGCCGGATTTGGGCCCATTTTTGACAATTTGTACCAGGAACGAGAAGAAGAAAGAAAATGAAAGTGCACTACGTCGACGGTGGGGCGAAGGAGGAGGAGGAGGAGGAGCAATAAAGTGGGCGAATTTGGCCATTGCAGGATTTGGCACAATTTGGAGCTTTTGGTGGATTTTGTCAAATTAATATTAACAATAAGAATGAGAGATTAGTGTTTTTGGCACTTTGGAAATTTGGCCAATTATTATGTGCAGTATATTTGGCCGATTAGATAGAAAAGGTAGTTTTTTGTGGAGGATGTGATGTTTGAAAATAATTGCCAAGGGGGTTTGAGGGGATTTAGTCTGATTTAGTCTCTTCTGAGGCTTTTTGGTGATTTGGATGGATCAGCGCGGAGAATCGGATCGGATCGGATTTGTGCGGATGGAATGGAATTGGCCAATGGCATTCTGCGGACGGACGGACGGATTTGTGGCCGGCCAAACAAAAAGATTTTGCGAGCCAAATCTCTGCCCACAAATTTTTTGCGAATTTTGCTGCTTATTATTCTTAAGGCCAAGCACAAAGTTCGACGAGTCGGAAAATTGGATGGAATTGGAGGGGGACGACTTACAAATAATAATGAATGGCGGGATGCATCGCATTAAACAGATAAACTTAATTAATGCGATGAATGGGGGGAAGGGATGGGGAAGGGATGGGTGGCGGATTTGTGCAAAAAGCGAAAGGAAAGAGAAGGGCAAAGGGATTGTTGAACACATTTCCAGTTAACGAACGGGCTAATTGGACACAATTGGAGGAGAGGAGATTTGAAGGGAGCAGAGGAAGCAGCAGGGAGTTTTGGCTTGGTTGGACGAGCACAAAATGTGCTAAAAGGACACGCATTGGGTGGGTTAGCAGGGCAAGAAGAGAAGGGTACGGAAGGTACGGAGGATACGGTATTTGACGGGTGGGTACCGTATTGAATACGGTAAGACAAGGTACCTATGATAAGTGACGGGTACCGTAGTGAAGATGCTGCCCTTTTGGGACACTTTTAAAAATAAAAATATTGAGTTTAAAGGACCAAAAGATCAACTGATTTGGGTAACCGTATAGATAAAAGGGGGTAATGAGGTACAGACTTACAGTATCCAACATTAGTTTTGAAATGAATACCGGAAGGTATGGAGTACTGTATTGGATTATCCACGGGATATTATTCACATGCCTGCTGATGATGGGACAGAATATAATGTGCCGCCGCGGGGTTTGCGGATTAGGTTTTGCACCTTTGAACAACATGAAAATGTGTCCAAAACTCCAAAAGGGGCCATTGTGGGGTTACAGTGTACCGTATGCCTTGAGGGCACAATAACCTGTTTTTAGCTTACTGTACCAAATGGTACATTGTTTTAGTTTTGGCTCTAAAATAAGTTTGCTTTTGTTGGGTTTCAGCTGGACCATATTTTGGCCCTGCCGGTCTTGCAGATTGTGCGTACTTTGGCCCATTCTCCTTTTTTGTCCATGAGAAATTGGGTAATGTGTCGAGATTGGGAATTGGGAGGGGCGAAAGGAAGGAAAGGAAGGAGATTGGGAGGAGATGGGGGGGGGGAGGGGGTGGGTCCAGTCCAGTTCTGCCGGGAAGGGGAAGGTGGACTTTGGTAGGGAAGGGTGGGTACTGGCCGGGGTAGTGGTGCTGTGGTCGGTTGTTGCTGCTTTGCTGCGGTTGCTGACAAACAAAACAAAGAAAGAGCGGGCAAAGGGGGGAGGAACACTCTCGGAAACGGCGGCCATCGTCGGAGACGACGACGACGGAGTTGGGAGGGGAAGATAAGGTTTGGACGGAGGGGAAAAGGGGAGGAAAGTCAGCCCAAAATCAGCGGAAGGGGAGCATGGAAGTGGCGGGGAAAGGGAAAGGGTCCGCCGGTTCATGTTCGGGACCAAACTCCACGAATTGGCAGTGTGCAGGGAACACAATATTTGCATAATAAAAAACAACAAAAAGAACAAAACCCCGCAGGTTGTTGTTGTTCATCTCACTCACCAAACGGACTTTTGGCCAAATTGGATCAGGCCAAGTTCGAAACAGCGAATGGTCTCTTGAGAAGAGACCATAAAAAGGCCCTTGGACATTGGACTGACTTGGGGGGGGGAGAGGAACCGAACTTACAGGACCTGCTGTGGCTCAGTGGTTAAGTGCGCGGTAGGGTGGTCATCGGTGTATTTATTATTTTGATTTGTGTGCAATTTGTCCAATTTGTCGTGCCCCCCCGTGACTTGTTCATTAATTGGCCACCTCGGGTTCATCTCCAGCCCATCCTGTCTAAGCCAATGTTTGTTCTGTCCAAAAAGTCAATTTGAACAAAATAATTGAATTTGGCGCCAATTGGCATTCATTCACTCTTTCCCTCTTTTTTTGTCTCTCTTTCTTTGTCTCCGTTCTCTCCCCTTTTCACGCACTATCTCACCTTATTAGGGCCTAATCCCCTCAATTTTTGTGGCCTAATCTCCCCCGGCCCAAAGTCCACCCTTTTCATTGGGGGCACAAACAAATTCCAATTGTCGGGTGGGGGCGGAGGAGAAGGGGAAGGAGGGAGGAAGCCGAGTAGAAAAAAACATGGAAAATAGTGTGGGGAACAGACAGTCAGAGAACAGGAAAAAAGAAGGAAAATAGTACAGGGGACAGACAGTCAGAGAACAGGAAAACAACACGGAGATTAAGTGGAGAAAGGCAAATTAGCGGAAGAGACGGAAGGATATGGACAATGGCGGGGCATAGTTAATAATAATAATAACAATTAAAGCCGCCGGAAAAATATATTATTTGCGAGGGGATCGAAACTGAGACAATGGGCCAGTGGGACGTGTCAAAAGCCTAACCGACTGAGCCAAACATGCTTCCGAAACTGGAATACTGTATTCCCTCTTATTTCTCTACAAGGAAAAATGTGAACTCTGAGGGAAGAGAGAAATTGGAGGAAGGACGGCAGATGGGTACTGTATGTGGGTACGATGCTGATGAGGTTAATTGGGTTATATATATATACCCTGTTCCCTTGGATATTACGGTACATATATTGCACAGTTATTTTAGCACCATGTTTGAGTACAGTATACTACAGTATACTTATTAGCTGTTCTCGCACACCAAGGATACGGTACGTTAAGGGTCCAATAATTGGGATTTGAACACTTTGAACCCGTTTTTCGCAGCAAACTGTCCATAACCAATTAAGCCACCTACGTTTTTTGCATCTTTCTCTCCCGCGAAAATCGGTAAGAAAAGGAAAGGCAAAGGGAAAAGGGCGAAACTTTCACTTTTCTCGAACACCAACTTCGCTATTTGTGTTGTGGCGCGACGCGGTTGCGCGAGATGATTTGTTGCTTAAATTCAGTGTCCCCTCCCTCCTCCTTTCCCGTTCCCCGTCCGTCCAATCGCTTTGCGCCCGGAGCTGTTTTTGCTGTAAAAAGGGACGGGGCCATTCTGGGAATTTGGGGGAGGGTAAAGGGCAAGTGGGAGAAGGGGAAGGTGGTGGAGGGGTTGGGGGGGAAGGTGGAGGGGGATAGTTTAAAGAAAACTTTTTTCGGGGGAGGACCTGAACGGGGAGCAGAACGGAGGGGTAAAGGAGGTGGGTTGGGGAGGGAAGAGGGGGGGGGGGGAACGGAGAAAAATCGGCGAAAAACAGATTGAACGGGACAGATTTGTACGATTTTGATGATGGAACGGGTGATGGTGGAAAGTTGTTAATTGGATGGGGAGTAATTTGGGCGGAGGGGGAAACAGTGCAAAATTCGAATGTTTGGGTTTGGATTTGGGGGTCACTTTCACCCCATCCACCTCACCCCACCCCATCCCATCCCATCCTTTTGCCCTCAATTTGTCCATAAATTTGGATTATAAACACTTTCCCTTCCGTCGGCCGGGTGGGTGGCCTTGAAGAAGAAGAACAAACCCCCGGGGGCGTAGTTGAGAATTGTGAAGGGTTGATTTTATCGGCACCACCAATCCCCCCTCCCCCTCCGCCCCTTTTCCCGTCCAAAATGTTGTTCAAAACTTGCAAAAATAATTATGGAAGGACAGCATTCTATGAATGATTTCTGAGGCAATATTCCCCTGATTTTTCTTCCATTTTCGCCTCCTCCGCATTTTATGGCCTGGTCCTCCTCCTCCTCCTCCGAGCATGGGCTTTATATTTTGTTGTCCCACAGCTTTTTGAGGTGAATTTGGAATTCAGAAGGTGAATTTGCAGCATTTTTATTTTGCTTTTTTTAAGTGTTGGGATTATGAATTTTGAGAAGAGATAAATAGGAAAAAAGAGGGGAAGGGGGAGGGGAAGGGGAGAGAAGCCCACACTTTTTCAGGGAAATGTCCCTTCCCCAACCCCAAACCCCAATTTGCCAAAAAGCCATAATATGCAAATTGTAAAACAACCTCAGAGAAGGGGGGGGGGGGGGGTAGGGGAAAGGAGGAGGGGGACACCACCACGAAAAAGTGTGGGAACGGGCAAAAAAGCGGAGGAATGGCGCCAAGGAATGTATGGCCAACCGGGCAAGGAGGGGATGTGGCCAGGGACATTGGGTGATCGTGTCGTGTTCAAAAAAGGCGTAAAACAAAATGCTACAACAATTATTGAGTTTGGATTGAACATGAATCTCGAGCAACTTTGAGTACCTTATTTTCTTGGAATACTGTATACACCATTTCCTAGCCTTTCGCAATGTTTAACATTTTCGAACAAAACAAACAAAAAGATGGGTCCGATTTGATTGGCTAAATTAAGGAAAATTGTTCCAAAAATTGCCAAAATGTGCTCTAAATAGACTATATTACAGGTTTGAGGCGTACTTTGTACGATGTTACTTTGTACGATGGCGAAGTGCTAAGTATGTTGTGAAGAAGGCCATTTCCAAGTCAGCGAAAGATCATCATCATCATCATCATCAGCACAACGTATCCCCCCCCCCTCCCCCGCCCCGCCCCGCAGATCACTTTTCACATTTGGCCCCACTCTCTGCTGATGATCATCTCTTCTTCTTCTGGCCACCTTTTTCCCGGATTGTCTCGAAACGAAACATTTCGTCCCCCGAAAAATGGCCTCCGGCTGGCACCGATGAAATTCGACACTCCCCGAAACTGATCCAACCCACCATCCATCCAATCCCTCCGACCAATCCCCTCCGATCCAATCCCCCCAAAAACAAACAATCGTGCCCTGTCCTGCCCACCCCACCATCGTCATCGTGGTGTTGTCCAATACAAACTTTTCGTGGCAACTGACACAACACAAAATCTCGATTTGTCCTCGGGTGAATTTGCCATAAGTTTATACATTACACCAGCTGGCACAACTTTCAAACAACAAAAGTGGGACACGAGGTTGAGAATGGATTAATAAGTGGAAATGTGCACTTTGGACAAAAAATGAAAAGTACGGATCAAAGGTTTTGACTAGGGTTGTTGGCGGGGGGAGGATTCCCATGAAAACGGGGATCCCCCGTCCCCGGGAACGCCCCCCCCCGCCAACAGCCCCAGTTTTGACGAGTACGGCCTCAATTTTATCGGCCAAATTTCTATTCTGACTATTAAACTATTTAATAGGGTTGACATAGAACAATGAACTGTTCGAACAGTTTGTCCGGTTTCATTTCATTTCAGTTGCCTATACAAAGCTGGGCAAGCAGTTGGCGCGACGCGCAACGGATGGGCGAGTCGGGCGGATGGCATTGGAGGGAGAGGAGCACACAGCAGGAGAGGGAGGGGACCGGGGAGCGGGGGGCACAGTGGGGCAGACGGACACAGCGAATCTGAGAAAGAAAGAAAAATGGGAGATGGAATATATGTATAATAGTATAATAATATGAATAATATATGGAATAATAGTATGAGGAAGAAAAAACATGTTGAATACAATGTTTTGCAACAAACCGGTTTAAAAATACAGTGTTTTTGCAACAAACCGGTTTAAAAAATACAGTGTTTTGCAACAAACCGGCTTAAAAATAACAATGTTTTGCAACAAACCGGTTTAAAAAATACAATGTTTTGCAACAAACCGGTTTAAAAAATACAATGTTTTTGCAACAAACCGGTTTAAAAAATACAATGTTTTTGCAACAAACCGGTTTAAAAAATACAATGTTTTGCAACAAACTGGTTTAAAAATACAGTGTTTTTGCAACAAACCGGTTTAAAAAATGTTTTTGCAAAAAATACAATGTTTTTGCAGCAAACCGGTTTAAAAATACAATGTTTTTAATTCACGAACTTAAACCGGTTTAAGTCCGTGAATTAAACCGGTTTAAGTCGTGGTTTAATTCATAAACTTAAACCGGTTTAAGTCCGTGAATTAATACTGTAGTCACTATTAGGGACCCTTTTCTGTTAGAAAAAACATGTTGAATACCGTACTCTGAAAAGGAAAAGAGGCTGAATACCGTATTCAGAAAAGAAAAGGAGGCTGAATACCGTATATAGCATCTCTAATAGAAAGGGATTAGGTATACTAGAAGGGGATACGGTACAAGTAGAGGAAATGCGGTATTGGTACGAAAGAAAATAAGTAAAAATATCAGTGGGGAGGGAGGGGGTACAGAATAAATACCTCTGGAGGAAAATTCTGATTAAATAAACATTGGGTATACTGTACTATCGTCGAGTAAATTAAAGATACAGTAAACTTAAAGATTTATTACTTCCCCTTGGGCTGTTTTTTACATTTTTGAAAAAAAACTGGGAAAGGACTATGACAAGAGTGCCAATAGCTCAGTTGGTTGGTGGCTGTGCTGGTCCGTTTTTCCATCCCCGGGTTCGGATCCCCTAGCCTATCGAATATTGCCCCCTGCCCCTCCCCTACCCCAACCTCTTTCAGTGCTCCCTGCTGATCCATCCTCAGTATTGCCAACACTCCCCCGTCCGGGCTCAACACCGTCTCCGGCATTTCTTCCCCGTCCCCATCTTCCTCCGCGTCGGCACTGTCCCACTCGGCCATTGGTCCCATCCATTGGAGTGTCTCCGTGTCCAAACAGCCGACGCGCCAAGCGACACGACCCACACGAAGTTTGGTACGAAACACCGCGGCGGCAAAACGACCGCCGAGATGGAGGAGACGGAAATCGGAGGCGGAGGGAGGAGGGAATAATGGACGGAGGAGATTGGAGGAGGAGGAGGCGGAGGAGGAGGGGAAGGGGAAGGTGGAGAGCATGCAAAGCGGAAGAGAGGCATCCAACGGGCACAGTCTGAAAAGTGAGGGCAAGGAAGTGTGGTGGAACATGACTGTGGGTAGGCAACCCACATGGGAGAGGGGGGGGGGAGAGGCATAATCTGGGTACAATCAAGAACCAACTCAAAGATTGCTAACTAACACAATATTCAGGGACATATTTTGGCACAGGTGTACTCGTACCATGGTGGTATAAACACCAATAAGGCATACTGTACTTACGGCACAGCCAGATGTCGCCCCTCGGTAGGGTGTTGGCCCACAAAGCACAGTTTGACCGGCTCTCCGCTCGGCTCCACATCTCTGCCGCCTGCCATCGGTCGTCCGAGAAAGAACAGCGAGCGGAGGGCACTCGCTGGACCAATGGACGGAGAAAAGCCGGCGAGGGACACTTCAGAGGGCCAGGAGGGACTGTCCGGGAGGCGGGGGATGCACAGGAGCAGAACAGTGCCTGAGGGGGGAGAGAATGTGGACACTTATTGTCGCCTGAGGGCACCAATGACCATTGAACTGATTGAGAATCAATTTGTGTACCTTTCCTACCCAAAATTCGCGATTTTTTGGAAATTAAGCTATAATGAAATTTCTCTCAAAAATTGAGCAATCAAAATGTGTGTGCCAAAAAGACCATAGGATTCAGATGAAATTGGCCAAATTGGCACAAAACTTAGATTTATAAACAGTCAAACTGACCTGCAGTTCCCATCCGCACCTCATTATCCTCCGCCTCTGTCCCCACAATGGCACATTTGTCTGTGCCCAACACCACGTTGAGCACCTGGCCAATGCCCGTTCCGTACTGTCGATGTGCCGGTCCAACCCAACGAGCCACGCGCCGAGAATGGCACAACTGAAAGATCAAAGATCAGTCCAAAGTTCACACCACATTTTTGGACCACCTTGATCTTTCGCTGGGACACAAATGTACCTCCTCCTCCTCCGCCTCCACCGCCATTCTGGCCACTCTGGTTCAAGTCCAGCAACACCATCATCTGCTGGTCGTTCTGCTCCTGCTCGCCCTCGCCAGCCCAATAAATGGCCAATGGCTGTCCGATTGAGCGGAATCCGAGCAGTGCGTAGGGAACGCATTGGTCGGTGAGCAAATCGATGCGAAGAAAAGCCAAGGCAGCTAAGTCATCATCCTATTAAGACAAAATTTGAGAAAAATTTTAAATTTTTTGGCAAAATTTTTCATTCAAATCTTGGTCTAAAAAATTATATGGCCTCCTGCAAAGTTTTGAATGGTACTGAACTAAAATTTAATGGACATGGACCTCAAAGTAGGGTGTACTGTAATATATGTGGCAAGGTACGGTATTGGCAAAAGTCCAAAAATAAATTTAAAAAATGGACAAACATTGGCGGCGGAGACAACGAGACGCCAGAGGAAACGACCATTGGACGAGAGCAGCTGGACGACCATTAGGAACAGAAAAAGAATTAAAAAGAGTGGCGAAATAAAGGGAAGGGGAGGGGGGAATCGATGGGATAAAAGTGGAACAGAGAAAGAGGGGGGAGCGGAGAGAGTGTGGAGAAGACGGAGAGCAGAGAAGCAGAGGAGAGGGGAGAGATGGGGTGGGGAAGGGTGTTTTGTCTGGAGGGACAGACGGAGGGAGAGGGAGGGAGGAAGGACTGGAAGGCTGAAAGAAAGTGCACTTTCATCGTGTGCCCGTCACGTGAACTTTCAAAATATTGTTGTGTTAAATGAAAATTCTGAGAAATTTTAAAGGTGTCAGAGGCAAAAAAAAAAGTCAGAGTATGTATGTACTTAAATGGACTGCAAATGTTGAAAGTCGTGAAAATTGAAGCGAAATGTGAAGAAAGAATGTTTTAAAAGTGCAAAATGCCCATCGGACGCAAATGGCCATATGGTGAGACAGCAAGATATCAGCCGAATTACGGTATCCTTACTTTCAACGACAGATGCCACAAGATTACTGTATCAATAACCGTCGACAGCAACAAAACATCAATGGAGAATAGAGTTACAGTATCAGTGACCATGACAACAACAACAACTACGATAGCTCATCAGTTGGTTAATAAGTTGTGAAGGGTCTGCAAAAGGAGTGCGGGTTCAAGGTTCAAAATACCCCCCCCCCTCCCCCATTCTTCCGCTACAGGGAGAAGGAGGGAGGGAGAGAGAGGGAGGGGAGGGAAAGGGGGAGGGAGGGAAAGGGGGAGAGGGACACCATATTGTGCTAATAAGCAACACCATCAACAAACAGCAGAACACCGATCAAAAGGTGCAATTAATCACTTTTGCCGTGTCCTTTTTCGGTGCGTTTTGGCTGCTGTTCCATTCCCTTCCCTTGTCCTCCCCCCTAACCACCAACCAAGCAATCCATCCACCCACACATTAGTCCTATCCCTCCTTCCCCGCCTCCGCCGTTGTTGTTTGTGTTCTGTTTTACCGCTAATAAATTATTATTTTATTTTTTTGCAGTTCCAAGGTTCCAACCTCCCCTCCCCCTCCCCCGGGGGTTGTGGGGTTGTTTTGTTTCATCAGGGGGTTCAGCATCACATTCAGATGAAGGTGTCCATAACTTACAAGAAATCCAATAAAAAACAAAGCAACAAAATTGTGAAATAGAATCCAATCTAACACCTTCTTACTGTTTTTATGGCAAAAGTACAGTATGACACAGGACAATACCCGAAGTGAGTGGCTGTTTCCATATACCACAGTATCTCTGTACGGTACAGTTCGTATGTACAGTATCTGTGTGCAATGCAGTACAGTATCCTACTCTCTGATGATACGATACAAACCAGTGACAGAATGGATACGGTACGTTCGGATTGGTTTGTGTGCAATGTTTGTTTGTTTTCTGTTTTTGTTTTGCTCCCAACAAAAACAATTCCTTCCTTCCTTCCTCCTCCCGCCTCTTCCTCTTTCTCCCCGAGTCGCCACCACCCATTTCTCTCACCTCCCTCTTCTCCCCTCTTCCCCCCCCTTTCACCTTCCATTTTATACCCATTTTTGTACACTTTTTTGGTGTCCCTTATCATCGTGGTCCATCGTCGAGACATTACTTTATTTTGGACTTTCCAATACTTATTACACCACTTCTGTTGGACTTTAGTTTTTTGGCCCCCTCTTGGTCAGTCATCTGTCTGCTGAGTACTCAAAACAGGTACTGTATACCGTTTTTGGACTACAGTATGTCTTGCAGGCAGACTTCAACAAATACATATGTTCGGACCCAAAAGTAGTGCACAACTAAAGGGCACTCTTGGGGATGCATTTTTGCACTTTTGACCAGAAAAGTGCATTATTATCACATCCATCGACCAACTCCCTCCCACCAACCCATCCCCTCAAATCCCGTCCCCAAATGTCCATTCCCATTCATTTTCTTCTTTTCCTTATCACCTCGGTGCGATCTCCACAGAAATCTGAGATGGATGGACGATGGACGGATGAATGGGCAATCGGGCGAAAAAGTGATGAAGAAGAAGATGAACAGAATAGCGGGGTGGGAATGGGATGAAGATGATGATGATGACGAATATGTATTATGATGACGGGGACGTGATTTGTTGGGTGGAAAAGAACGGACAGAGCTTCTTCCCTTTCCCCCTCCCAAAGTGCTAAAAAGTGCGACTTCGCTCTTCGCCGCGTTCCGCTCTGATTTCACTCTTCTCTCCCTCCCCAAAACGACCCCTTCCTCCACTTCCACGACGATTGATGATGATGATCGAAGAATGACCCCTCCGCGGACCCCAACTCCCTTTTCCCCTTCCCCCCCCCCCCCCCCCTCCATCCCCATCCTCCCCTCCCCTTCCCCCCTCCTCCTCCTCCCACCGCGCTCGCCTCACCACCCTTCCGCCGCCCGCCGCGCGGTCGTCGTTCCATCGCGGCGGAAGCCAAACAACCGCAACAAACACAGCACTGCCATCACCAGCCCCACCAAAATGTGGGGATGGGATGGGCAAAGAGCTCATCTCCCCCTCCCCCGGCTTCGATTCAATCCTCCGATCATCCGCCGACCGACGGACGGGCGGACGATTCATTCGCCGCGATATGACCAATCCGATCCGATCCACCGGCGGGACGGAGGGTGATGATGACCAATGCTTCATCTTCTTCCAATTCCAAACCGCCCAATCTCCCCACCTCCGCCCAATTCCCCACCCTAAACCCCGCTCCCCCCCCCCTCCGATTCCATCCCTCCGTCCATCCAAT
>JAQIYK010000283.1:0-16001 GCA_034700465.1 Rotylenchus robustus
TAATTAAATTTTTTTAATAGGCTCCCCCTATGTCAGGCGCCGCAAAAAAATTTACTCGTTTTTAGTGTAAATTTTCACAAATTTCTTTAAAAAATCACGGCGCGGTGAAAAATTTTCTAACATTTTTGTACATAGCCCCCCTCGAAATGTCTGGGACCAAAAAATTTTAAATAATGCAATTCTTAGGGTGTTCTTATCCAAATTATACACTCTAATTTTGATTACAGAGCTCATTTTTCGGCAATCACCGCGGAGGAGATCAAAAAGGCGATGGCCACGCTTGGCAAACCCAATTTGAACGAGTCGTTGTCGGTGGATGCGCGCCAGGAACTGGACCTTCGCATCGGATGTGCATTTACTCGCTTTCAGACGCAATATTTTCAGGTTTATCCCCTAGGTTTTTTAAAAAATTGTTTCGTTTTTTATGTATTTTTTATGTACACGGCAAAATAAAACAGTTACATACGAATAAAATTTTATCAACAAATAAAAGGTTTTAACTTTCATGTTTTTTTTTAAATTTATTATTGTTGTGAATACACCCACAATCGATGCGAACCGATTTTTCAAGTCAAAACACGTTTTAAAAATTCCTTTGCATTTTTCTGTTTGTTTAAATGTTTAGGTCCGCAGAACAAATTGGAGGACTTATTTTTTCTGGTTGCGGGTCTGAATAAAAAGGCCATATTCGTCTTGGAAAATGGAAAATTGCTTTGAAGTACATTTTTCAAGCAGAAAGAATGTAAAAAGAAAAAATTTCAAAAATCAATAAATCGTAAATTAACAAAAAAATTCAATAGAACAAATATGACGGCTTGGACAGCAAAATGATCTCGTTCGGGCCATGCCAAACACCAACGCTGGCCTTCTGTGTTGGTCGCCACGACGAAATTGTAAACTTCAAACCGCAACCGTATTGGCTGCTCCAAGTGGAGGTGGTGTTGCCGCCCGACAAGCGGACACTGAAGCTGGAACGACAGTTTGACAAGGGCATAGCAGTTGAGTGTCTGAACAAAATTAAGGCAAGCTCTTAAGAGACCTTAACTTTTTGAAAAAATGGTGGACAAGCTAGTGGAGGGAAATGGCGGGAATTGCCTCCCCCTCCGGGAAATGCCAAAATTAGGAAATTTTTAGCAAAAAATACACCCAAGAATTGATCTTTTTTAAATCCCTATGACTCCCCAAACCCCCCCCCCCCAAAAAAACCCGAAATTCCCCCATTTAGTTGATTAAATTATCAAATATATTAGTAGCTGATCGGTAACTGAATATCCGAGTCGGATTTGGATCGCCTAGGGCAACACACTGGGTTCCAACTTCTATAGATATAAGATATCTGATGTTTTTCAGTCCATCAGGGATGGATCGAAATTCATGTTTCCTTTTCGTTATTTTTTCCGATTTGACTTTCGAAAAATACCGTTTATTTCCGTTTATTTTTCTAACATTCACCTCTAAAGATGACATTTTTGAAGTCGGTAAATTTTTTTGTAATATCTTTCTTTATCTAAACACGTGTTACATATTTTCTAAGCTAAAACATACTTTAATTGTGAAAAAATATTTTGTTTATTTTGATTTTTTTCAGTTTTTCTAAACTTTTGACCCTAACTTACCGACAAATGATTTCAAAGTGGAAAAATTTTTGAAAAAATAAAACATTTAAATTTTAGGATTTTCGCGCAACCGTTGTGGAAGTGGCGCTGGAGGACGGGAAGGAAACGCTGACTGCACTAAACACGGTGGAGCTGCTCCGGGTGGCGTCCAGCTCGTTGGGTCTTTCGCCTGCGCAAACAATGCGAGTGGCTGGCTTTCTGTACACCAAGGGTTTCATCAGGTACAGTAATCAGGCCTGTAATTCGGACGCTCGATTTTCGATTTCGACTTTTTGGAGTTCGATGTTCGAGCAGCAGGGACGTATTTAGGGGGGATCCGGGGGCCCGTGTTACCCCCCCCCAAGAGGAACAAAAAAAAATAAAGGGAGGAAGGGGTGAGAGGAGAGAGCGGAGGGGAAGGAAGAGGGAAAAGAAAGAAAAAATTTAAAAAATAGAATAAATTTTCATAAAAAATAATCAAATTTTCTTAAGGAAGGCACTAATTTTTCCAAAATTTTTCCTGGCGGCGATTAATGGCACCGCCAGACCCTAATAAAGTTTTCACTTAAAAAATAAGGCAAATTTAAAAAAAACTAGCGAATTTTTATTTTTTTTTAAATTTAAGCAAAATCGAAGCGAATTCGGCGCGTGGCGAAATTTTTTGAGATGGGGGTGGTCGTCCAGCATGCGTGTCCCCCCCCCCCCTCCACGACCAAATTCTAAATACGTCCCAGTCGAGCAGGCCCATAGCTGGTGAAAGGGAAAATACTCTCACAATCAATGCAAAATTGAAACTTTAAAAAAAATCTCTCGAAAAACACGCGTTTTTCCGTTTTCAAATTAGCCTAGGCTACCCAAAAAGATCCTAAAATTGCATTTTTCACTTGCAAATAGTCTACTAATAATGCGTTTTTTTTTGCCCAAAACTCGAAAATACACCCCTAAAATAGATCCTTTTTGGAAAAATTTACCCCTAATAAGAAGCCTCCCCCTCCCCTAAATTGAAAAACCACAATTTCCAGCTATCACCGCACGGAGACAACGGCCTATCCCGTGTCCTTTGACTTTATGTCGGTGCTCCACAAGTTGGATACAATGCCACAGTTCGGCCTCATCGTCCCACAAATTTTCGCGGATGGCGTTTCGTGTCCAAAGGGCGGCACGGACAAGGGCGACCACCCACCCATCACGCCGATGAAGGCAGCCGACGGGTGGTTGTATGGCGGTAATTGGCTTGTTAAGACCTAAATTTTTGGATTTTTTTTGTAATTTTTTGAGGACCAGGGCTGGATCGAAAACAGGGATGGACCGAAACAACAAAAAAACCGGATACGGATAAAAACGGATAATCGATGCGGATACGGATAACGTATAAAAACACCGGAAAAACGAAACCCGGATAACGGATAATTTTGAAAAAATTATCAAGCATATTTTGAATTTTTTAAATCAAATTTGATCCCATTTTTATATTTACAAAATTTTCATTAAAACTTCCCAAAAAAATTCAAAAATTTGCCATTCTTAGAGGTGTATTTTCCCGGATAATATCCGGGTTTTTTACGGATAACGGATACGGAGCGGATAAAAAACCCGGAAAACCGAAAAACGAAACCCGGAAAACGGATATCCGGTCCATACCTGTTATTCATATTTTACTGGCCAATGGCCATTGATAAAACATATGGTGATTAGGTGATTGCGACAATTCCAACCAAACGACTTCCCAAATTTCTGACAATTGGTCGCGGCGAGGTGGAGGCCGAGACGGCAAACATTTTGGGTGGAGATGAGGGCGATGCGCATGAGAAACGTTCTGGGCAAATCCTTTGGATTCGTGGCCTCACCCGTCTTCAAACTCAGGTTGTTCAATGTTAATTTTTGGCCTCTCGCAAGCATATACATAGTCTTTTGCATAATATACCGCACCTTTATTGGGCTTTGAACAGAACTTGCAAAAAAAAACTTGCGCTTTTTCCAGAGCCTTATTTTTCGCCCCATCATTCATACCACCTCTAACATATTTTTAATAATTCGACTTGTACTTTTATATTTGATCTAATAAATCTCCATATGTTATTTTTTTATCGCCCATACTCTCATTCAGTATTTCGCAACGTATTTATCGTAAATTATTTGCATATTTTGAAGAATGTGTTTTGGGCGAAGAACTCATTCCTTATTTTATTGTTCAAATGTTGTTACCAAACGTTTGGCAAAATTAAATCTATTTTTTTATTTGTAAATAAACCGAATTTTCATTAATAATTTTGCCAATTATTTTTTTGTTTAATTTGTAATTTTTTACTTGCGCCGATATCTCATAAACGCCGTTGGGAATTGTTATTTTTAAATCGTTTGTGTGGGCCGTTTTGGTTTGTGTTTAAGATTATTATATTTATACATATAACAACATAGTTGTAATCACTATGGTATAACATAGTTGTAATCACTAACCTTTTTGAAGTAGTGATCTTTTCCGGCGGATCTTTGGCCTTTTTCTTATTGTGTAAAACCCATTTTTCAACACAAAAAAAGAACATTGTTTACGTTGTGCTTTTGCGTGAGTGAACTTTCTGTTTCATGTGCTTATTGTGAATGTACTACAAATGCTTTCTTTATGTTTTATTTAGTAAACACACAACTATTACCTTTTGCCTATTTTCCTCGTTTTTCCATTTTCTTGTGCATCAAAACGGGTCTGGAAAAAGAGCGCTTCAAAACTAAAACGAACATGTGTAAAACGAACCTTCCGATAGCCTAGTTAACAAATTAACAAAACAAAAAAAGTGATTACACAAAACGGCCACACACGAAAATTTTTCGGTTTGTTATGTTCGGAAATTCCCAGCGTGCGGTTATCAGTTGCAGTTGCGCACCATACCTCTCGTTACAATTAACTGTTCTCGCTATTCCCCGTTCCCCCAATTTGAAGCTGCGGGTGGTCAAGGCATTTCGGTCCTCCATCGACGACTTTGACGAGCACAACCACTCGGTGACCAGCACCCAGTCAGTGCACTCCATGCGTGGTGGCTATCGCGCCCAACTGGCGGCCGCTGCTGAAAGCGGGAACAAGCGGTCTTCGGTGTGCTCGCTGCTGTGTCGAACCAACTCCCCACAGCCGTACCCGTACTTCCACTCGCGCTACCACCACCACCACCGGCACAGTCACCAACAACAACAGCAACAACAACCGAAAAGGGGTGGCGAATACACTGAGGACAACAAGGGTGGCGGTGGCGCTGGTCTCCGACAACAGTCGTCCCAGTACTCGCCCGTCCTCTCCTCCTCGCCCGCCTCCCCGCAAGCGGTCATTGTGGAGAATGGGCGCCAATTCTTCCACAGCGGCTCATCGGCAGAAACGCTGGCTGAACATCGGACTGGGAACAGCAACACCAACCCGCTGGCCGCTCTGTTCACGACGCCCTCAACACGGGGCAGGGAAAATAATGCGCAGGAGCGGATCCCGTTGGTGATCAAATACAACCCGGCGAAGGGGACAACCGCGACGAGGGGCACCACCACCGCGACTTGCGTCAGTGTCGCACCGCAAACTGCGACAACAACAACAGCGTCAATGGGGCAACCGCCGCCGCCGCTGTTGGGCAGAACGGTACAGTCGCACATGGGCAAATCGTACAGCATGGATGCGCCAGTCTCAATTGCTCACGTTTGACAAAGTGTAGATGACTTCTTTGTTTATCTTTCCTTATTATAGCAATAGTCGGTCCACCCCCTTTTCCTTTATGGAGAATGTGTGCAAGTAAACATTCGTTTGTTCTCATTGTATCTGTCCATCACCATCATTCTTTATCACTGCTTCAGTAGAAGTAGTTATCTGTTGTCTCTCAAAGGTTAAAATCTCTACAATTGCCGACAATGTGTTTAAATAATACGAAAAGTTGTAATTTGGACTTTAAATGTGCTATTTAAGGCATTTTTCAACATAACACCCAAAATATTAGTCATCGGCACTTGTACGTGGTTCATTAGTTGCTAGAACCACTTAAGGACACCAATGTTGTCCAACAATCATGGTCTCTTCTTTTGCTGTTTTTTCTTTACCGAATATGGCCCTCCTCTCCAGGGGCGTCGCCAGGGGGGCTATGGGGGGCTTCAGCCCCCCTCGAAATGCCAAAAATTAAATTTTTTAATAGAGTCGCAAAAAATTTTCGCCGCGGCGCCTGTCGGCACCGCGAAACTCTGGTTTTTCGTTAGAAATTTTCTTTTTGTTTTCAAAATCAGTGAAATTTTTCGCGCAGCGCCTTTCGGCGCCGCGAAACTAAAAAATTGAGCTCACAAACTAAAAATGCACATCTGAAAATCGATTTCGGATCGGTTCCGGGTTTCAATACAAAAATGCATACTTAAAAATCGACTTTTCGGCGCGAATAAAAAAAAGGTCGCCAAAAAAATTGGCCGTTCAGCCCCCTCCGAAATTTTTTTCTGGCGACGCCCCTGACATGAGGGCTTTGAACAGGTTTCTATGGTGTACTAATAAATGGATAGATTTCCAGTCTCGGCTCTGCCCTGCACTCATTCCCATCTTACTTTTTGATCAGATAGTCGTATTTTTTCGCATACGGTTCAAATTATATATTAATCATGTGGTAGTTCAACGATATAAAGACATTAATTTTTCATTTTGTCAACTTTTTATCGATTAATTTTTTCCTTCGATGGCTCATTGGATTTGAGCATTTGGATCCCATTTATAAATAAACATTTAAGTATTAACAATCTGTACATATATCCCTGCCTATAATAGTCTGTTATGGACAGTATACTCTTTTTTTAAAGTTCCAACTGCCAGGGTCTCATGCAGCTTGCATCCAGGCCAATAGCAGCATTCGGTTCGTTCGCACACATTCAAATGACAATTTTCGATTTTAAGATCCAGAAGGACTTATTTTTGGAGCAGGCATAGGCAATGATGTGATCAAACTGTACGATTTGCGCTCTTTCGACAAGGTATCGGAACATGGGGAATTTGCACAATATTTTTTAATTTGTTTTTGATTTTTATTCGTAAAGATCAATCGGATAAAATATATTGTGCTCCAGGGGCGTAGCTAGCCTCGAGTTTTGGGAGGGGCCCAGACAAAAATTTTTGGCGATCTTTTTTTGTTATTTGCCCGAAAATTCAATTTTTAAAGGTTTATTTTGTATTTTTATAATTGCACAAAAAACGGTTTTTAGGTGTGTATTTTTGGTTTAACAGGTAAAATTAATATTTTTGCGGCGCCGATAGGCGCCGCGGCGAAAAACGCGAATTTTTAAAACATAAAGGGAAACCCTATTAAAAAAATATTTTTGGCATTTCGGGAGGACGGGCGCCCCTCTCCGCCCCCTAGCTACCCCCTCTGTTGTGCTAAGATCCTATCAGCTAGGAATCAGGGAGTTATAAAAGAAAGGGGGTTCAAATTTTGGATTCGAACTATCTACCTTGAGGCTAGAAATTTCAATTTGTTGACTTTATGAAGTCAAGCTTCGCCGATTGTTATTAAAAACTGGGAATGATTTAGGTTGAACTCAATCAAATATTTGTTCAATCTTTGTTTTGCGTTATTAAGGGTCCCTTTAACACCTTCAAAATCAACGACACCGAGTTGGGCTGTAATTGGACGGGGATGAAGTTTTCACCCGATGGCAAGTCCATCCTGGTGATGACTGACGGGAATGTGCTCCGTCTCGTGGATGCTTATGTCGGTAATGTGACGCACACGCTCACGCATGACAACCCAAAGGTTACTTGACAACGATTAATAGGAATGGGAATTTTAACACGCACAAATGCCAAAATAATCATAAAATTTCCAAAATATTCTCAAAACCCAAGTATTTTTCTCTCCAAAATAGCACTTTAATCTTGGATTTTTGGTTGAAAATAATGAGTGGATGGATACTTTAAATAGAATTACCGATAATTGCAGTCAATGTATTTCAGAACATTAACTTTGTGGCCACCTTCTCACCCGATGCCAAGTACATCTTTTGCGGTTCCAATAACGGCCGCATAATCTGCTGGTCAACGGTAATTAATAACGAAAATGTGGGCAAAAGACGAAAGAAACATGAAAAAAAGGGGGGGGGAGGGGAGCTCTACACGATGGAACATAAAAATTTGGGCACTAGTAGTTGGAAACTTGGAAATATGGCGTTTTTGAAAAAAATTAAATTTTTTCTATTTTTTTCTTCATTTTTAATGTTTCATGTTTAAAAAGTTCTAAAATGTGCTTAAAACTTAAAAATTAGTTTAAAACCAATTTTGAGCTTTTAAATTCGTTTTTTTTGCCCAGAATTGAACCAAGAACCCTCAAAAAATAATGTAAAAAAGCTTAAAATTTTTTACTTTAAATACATTTTTGAGCATTTCGGCTAAAAAATTGAATTTTTTGCAACACAGGGCAAATCGATAATAGACACATTTATAGAACAAATAAAGAGCAAATTGCATAAAAATTGTTTTAAAATGTGAAAAATATCATATAAATAATGTATGAAATAAGAATAAAATTTAAAAAAATTCGATTTTTTTTTTCAAAAACGCCATATTTTGTGCCAAAATTTGTTAACTAAATCGAAGAAAAAAAAATCGGAGTTCAAGTTATTTATTGTGGGAGCTGATTTATTTCTATTTAAGGAGTCGGGTCGCAAAATCACCGAATTCTCCACCAACCACACTGGCAACATTGAGCACGTGGCATTCAACCCCAAATTTTTCATGTTGGCCTCTGCATGCACACACTTGGTTGGTCCATACCAGTAGCGGTTTTTGGGGGGGGGCCCAGGGGGCTCGAGCCCCCCCCCATGGCCGGAGAAATTTTTTTACCTTTTTATAGAAGAATTTTTACAATGGGGCCCTGGTTTTTCGCAGAAAGGGCCACTGGTTTTTCGCAGTTATACGAAAAAATAAGGGATAAACCCACGGTAGGAAAAATCGCCGCGCCGAAGGCGCGGCGAAAATTTTTGACCAATTTGCAGATGTGCCCCCCCCATGGCCAAATCCTGAAACCGCCCCTGGTCCATGTTCGCAAAAGTGCATCAAATTCAAAATTTATACCAGAGATCGGTTCGGGCGGGATCCCGCCCCAATATCGTTATCTCGGTACTAACTCATTAACGGGGGGGGGGCAAAACCAAAAATTTTAAGTGATTTTTCAACATGCAAACAGTCTAAAATGTGCTGAAAAACTGTTTAAAACCATTTAAAAGTGGTTTTAAACCACTTTTTTAAAATTCAAAAATTTGATTTTTTGTCTCAAAATCCCTCAAAAACCATGTAAAATGCTAGATTGCACAAAAAAACGCAAAATAATGACAAAAATCTTAAAAAATGATTTTTTTGAGCATTTTTGGCTAAATGCGCGGGGGGGGGGAGAACCAATTTTTTTAAAGGACTGTAATTGACCCCCCGTTAACTCACTTATACCTAATGAGCACATTTGAGGTCTTTTCTGACCGTTTTAAAAATTTGTATTTTGCCCCACCCCCCCCCCCCCGTTAATGAGTTAGTACCGATATCTCTATCCCGATTGATATTTCCAATATTTCATTCACATATTTTTTCCATATAACTATCGAAATATCGCAAAATTTTCCAATCAATATTTTAATGCAAAATTCTATCTAGAATCTAGACTAACAAAAAACTTTAGCCGGAATTTCGTATAAGTCTGATTTCTATTGCCGCGGAAAAATCGTTTGAATTTGTTGGCAAAAGAAAATCACTAAAAAAAATTTGTTGGAAATTTTATATTGCCAACAAGCCAATTTTTTGCAAAGAAACAAGATAGAAAATTTTAACACCGATACTATGATATAAAAGAACAAAACCATTTTCCGGAGTACACCACAAATGTTTCGCCTTTTAAATAATCTTTTAACTTTTGTTGAGAAAAAAACTATCTTTTGCTTTTGCGCAAATTCACATCCAACAAATTATTGTAAAAATTAATTGCTATTTTATTTCAGAAACTATGGATTCCGTCTGTAGATGAGTGACTTGGTTAAACTTGGCTTTGTCGATTTGGAGATCTCTTTGTAACTTTCATTTCACCATGTTGATTGGATACCTAACTTAATAAGTGCAACTTTATTTGTGTTTTCTTCTCATATTTTATTACAATTTCGAGTTTGGTCGTTCACATGTGTGAGCTTACTAGTGAGCTTTAAGAACAACACCATGGTTAAGTTTAAAAACACCATACCAAGTTTTTCATTTAAAAACGAAATTTTGTAAAACTGGACATAGGTGATCCTAACTAAAAATTCATTTTCGAGTTGTGATGCTTATCTTGTTGAGCAGACTTTGCTGGTTACAAAAACAACTCTCTTTTTGAATTTTGGTCAATTTGATAATTATATAATCATGTTTCGTAGTTCCGTTTATTTGCTTTTATAAAAAATTCTGAATTTGAATTTATAGATTTCAAATTCATGCAATTAAATTCTGCATCAGATAGGTTTATTTTGCTGATCATTTTTCTGAATAACTCTATGTAGTAATAATTAATAATCGACTTAATTATAATTCGCAAAAATAATCTATCATAATACATGTGATATCAAACTGCAGAATATGGTAGTCTTCCATGGTGTTTGACTGACCTCCACCCCCTTAAATGCAGGGGCGTAGCTAGGGGGAGGGGCGCCCCCCGAAATGCCAAAAATTAAATTTTTTAGATATGTTAGGTTCCCCCTTATGTTTTTAAAATTCACGAAAAAATTGTTTTTCAAAATTTTTCGCCGCGGCGCCGAAACTATGACTTTTCAATAATCTCCCATTATGAACCCAAAAATCGGTAATAGTCTCGTTTGTCCCCCCCCCCTATCTATTTTTGATTTTTTTTCAAAAGCTGTAAATTGGCGTACGGGGTTTCCAAGGGCGTAGAATCCGAAACTGACGTTAGTTTTGCTCTACCACGTCATTTTCACGTAACGTGAAAATTTCAAAATTTTGCCAGATGGCTAAAAACTTGTATTTGGGGATTTTCGAAGACGTAGAATCCGAATCTGATATCAGATTGGCAGTAGTTTTTTTGGCTCCAAATTTCAAAAAATTTTGATTTCGGTTTTTTTATAAATTTACTTCCTCGAAGAAAGTTCTTGACAATTCTCAGGCTTCGAGCTTCGGCGGGTTACAAAAAATCAGAGCCTTTTTCAAAGATGGACAAGAATTTTTTAATTTCGAAATTTATTTTTTGCTTAGGAATTAAAAATTTCTTGATTTAAAATTTTTGATCAAATATAAATTTAGATAGACCTAACTAAGCCTCAGCCTAAGCTAAGGTCTAAGCATCATCTTTTTGATCTCATGTCAGTTTTTCCGTCAGTTTTGAACCGAAAGCGAGTTCGGTACCTGAAGAATTTAAAATTGTGGACTTAAAATTAAAGTATTAACCATATTCCCGAAAATGATTGTGAGGTCTAAATAAGGAATTGAAGAAAAATTTGGAATAAAATATGTAATTGTAATTCATTCCAGTTTATTCATCAAATGGTTGGGGAAAAATTTGTACGAATTTTTAAGAATTTTATGTAAATTGGTGCATAATAGACATATTCAAGTGCGACTCGAACCATTTTTGCATGTTGATTTAATAAAAGATTTTTGATAAGGAATTTATTTTCAGAATTTATTTTTGAAAATTTTTAAGAATTTTGAGGCACCGGGGTTGGGATTTTTTCGAAAAATGGGAGTGATTTTCAGATTCCCCATGAAATTTTAGCTATGAGAGGTGTTTTTAACTATTTTCAGCGTTGGAGCCAAAAAAACTTTTTCGGAGCCAAAAAAACTCTTTTTGAACGCGGAGACAAAAAATCTTTTCTCTTTTATAAAATGTAACAAATATAGACTAGAACATACAATATACCGTGCTGAGCCGTTTTCCCAAAACCGACATTTTGCAAAGTCTCATAAGATTGGTGGCGGAAGAATACAAAAAAAACAAAATATGTATATGATAGAAATGGGTTGAATTTAGTTTGAAAAAATTGGAATTTGATGGATGGAATTTGGTATATAAGGGAACCCCTTTATTCAATATAGATGAAAAAAATCTGTTTTACAATTTTAGCAATTCTTTTACAGAGAAATTATACAATTTTGGCAAAATTTGCAAATAAATTTATTTGATTTTAGGATTTCCAAGCACCGATGAGAAATTACAAACATATTAGACCTACTAAAATGTTTCTTCAACAAAATTGACCAAATACACGTGGTGATCGTAAATGGATTATTTTGTTATTTTGGACAGACTAGACCGGAACCGGATAAATTGAACTAGGTAGGTATCTCTACTTGAACTTTAAATTTTCTCGGCAAATAGTGCATTTTATTTCCCCTCCTTACCCTATACAGCAATAGGAGGGGGGGGGGGAGAAATATTGAAAATCATTCCGCGTGTTAAAATTTAAAAATTCATTAACGAATTCTGAGCATAATACCTATAATCCGATTTTTGGCGATTTTCATGCATATTTTGAAAAAATTAATTCTAATTGTGTAAAGAGTTTATCGACCTGTTATTGGAAAAGTGAAATCACATTTTTAAGTCGATTTTGCTGCAGCTCAACTACGGTATTCCAAAAAGCCCATTCACAATTAGTGTTCGACAAATGGGTTCGGTACGGTATTTGCTACGATATTCCGGTAAAATGCTAAAATGCCGTAGAAACTTTCGTAAATTTGAGTCCATAGAACTTCAATTATAATTTTTCAAATTCATTTTTAATCAATGATCTAATTTAGCTCAATTTATAACATGCAAAAAAGTTATAATACAATTGCAAATAGGTAATTAATTTTTAGAGTCAATATTAGTGTTATATTTATTATCACTTGGCATTTTATTTCACAAATTGGTATTTTATTATCACAATTTGGTATTTTATTTCACAATTTGGTATTTTATTATCACAATTTGGTATTTTATTTCACAATTTGCCCAATGAATTCGATCCAATTTGCGCTTCTTCAAAAGCACGCTTCGTCCTCCTTCGTCCCCAACACGCCTTTGAGAAATGAGTCGGTCTTCTCCAGCAAGGTGTCCTCCTTCACCTTTTTGTAGGACATTCTAAACTTTTGGCCATGTCCCAACTCCTCGGCCCAATGACAAAATTGTATGGTCGCCTTTTTCTGTCCCAAAATTTCCAGGCCCATCTCCCAATGGGGAACTTTGGCTTTTGCGGCGCCTTTGTAAGCCAATTTTTTGAAGTAATCCTCCAAAAACAGTGTCTGCAACACTTTCCGGGGCCAATGCCCCTTCACCACTGTTCCGATACGAATCTCTTCAATGATGGAATCTTTGGAAACCACCGGGCTCAACGCAGACTAAAAAAAAATAATATTTTAAATTAAAATTACGCGTTAATTTTTAAAACAAAATATCAAAACTAAATTCTTAAAAAACAAATTAAAATAATATATTTTTCAAGTAAATTTACAAATAATCAAAAATTTAATCTCACAGTCAAATTAATGCTTTATAATTAAATATAATTATTAAAATATTTAATCAATATTAATTAATTTTTTAGGGTTATAAGAGCTTAAAATTTTATTCAAGACCCAGATGAAATATTTGTATTTATTATTATTATTTAATACATCCTAAAGAATCTGGGTCCCTAAAAAAATCATTTATTTTTATCAAACAAAACGTGTATTTAGGGGTATTCCGAGGTGCTAATTACGAATCTAAACTCAGTTATTATATTAAAACTAAAACTCAGGGTATTCCGAGGCGCTAATTACGAATCTAAACTCAGTTTTTTGAAATTTCCTAAACCAACAGGTCCTTGGCCCTTGGCCACTTTTTTTCAAAAAATTTATTCTTCATTTGAATTTTTTGTTTCAAAAAGGGGGAAGGGCAGAGTGTATATGGTTAAAGTTAAAAACGAATTTATTATTTATTAGCACACAAATAATAAATATGTAGATGTCTACTTGTGTAATGTGTACATATATAAAATTCAAATGAAGAATGAAATTTTTTGAAAACCCAAGGCCAAAGCCCTATTGAATTCAGATTCTTGATTAGCGCCCCGGGGAATACCCATAAATACATGTTTTTAGTTTGAAAAAATAAAGAGATTTTTTTTGAAATTATTTGAAAAACTCGCCCAGGCCCCCTAGGGTTTGGGAATTTGAAACGGAGTTCAGATTATTTTTATTATTTACCCTTTTCCGCCCCAAATTACATCAATCGACCACATTATTATTATTAGTGACTAGGGATGTCGGATACCTGGAAAAACTCGGATATCCGGTATCCGATATCCGACCCGATCCGAACCATTCGGATACCCGAAACCCGATATCCGGCCAAAAAAAAACCCGGATATCCGGTATCCGACCCCGAAAAATTTTTTTTGACTAAAAAATCGCATTTTCTTTTTTTTCAAATTTTTATTCCAAATAATTCGATAAATCAACATCTTCTCCATGCTCAAAAAAATAATCGTTATTTTCCTTTTTGCTTCACTATCATTCTCTTGTTCACTATATTTGAGCAAGTCCGTAGCCAACAAAATTTTCAGTGGAGGGTGAATCGAAAAATCGAGCTCGGCGGTGCCGATAGGCGCCGCTGAGAAAAAAGTGAAATATTTCACATTATTGATATTTGAATGAGGTTCGGCGGTGCCGACAGGCGCTGCCGAGAAAATTTTGAAATTTTGGTCACATTTCGTTAAAGAAAATTAGCCAATTTTATGGCCTTTGGCCACATAAACGACTCGTTTTTTGGCGGCCTTCGGCCGCCGATACGAGTCACTTTCCAAAATTTTCCATCAGTTTTAAATAGTTGGAGAGGGGATTCGGCGGTGCCGATTAGGCGCCGATTAGGTGCTTACGAAAATGGTAATCGCCCCAGCCCCTTAAGGAGGATAGGGTAGTTGATTTCTTTTTGATTTTAAATCTTATTTTTATCAAAAACACAATAAAAATTAGCTTTTGCGTTATTCAATTTGCCAAATTCAAATACTTTTTTGGACTTTCCTATGAAAAAACCGAAAATTTTCAAAAAGTCATTTTTCAAAAGATTGGAAGAAGAATTTGGGAATTTGCACAATCATTTTATTCATTTGAATTATTTACAATTTTATAAAATCTTTTTTAGCACCAAATGGTTTTGTTTTCGATACCGTACACCTCAGAAGGGATTTCCGACGCGAAATTTACCAATTGTCCATATCCAATTGTCCAATATCCAATTGTCCAAATTTACCAATTGTCCAATATCCGCTCCGATCCGAAAAATGACCGGATATCGGGTTCGGATCGGATATCGGATATCCGATCCGACAGCCCTATACTCCACTAATAATTCCCCCCAAAAAATTTGGTTACAGGCATGGCTCAGGGTCCGGGATTTCGATGGTTCCATTTTTAAGTTTTTGTTAGCATTCTTAGTTTAATTATATAGATTTACATTGTTCGAGAAAAGTTTTATTTTCAAAAAGTCATTTTTTCAAAAGATTGGAAGAAGAATTTGGGAATTTGCACAAATATTTTATTCATTTGAATTATTTACAATTTTATAAAATCTTTTTTAGCACCAAATGGTATTGTTTTCGATACCGTACACCTCAGAAGGGATTTCCGACACGAAATTTACCAGTTGTCCATCTATGGATCGGCAATGTTGCGCTTAAAATTTGACAAGTTTGCGGCTAACAACGACTATTCATGGGCAAGAAAAATTAAAAATAATTGAAAAAAGAAATGTTTCGAATAAATATAATTTTTATGTGAAAATTATTTTTTTGAAATTTTGAATTTAAAATATATTCTTATAACCAAAAATTGTATTAAACCGTAATTTTTCAATTTAAATTTTAAATATCATGATAAAATTAAATTTTTGCAATAAACTTAAAAATTGAAATATTAAAAAAATTTAAAAAAAATTTCATAAATTTCAAAAATTGTGTTTTATCGGTTTTTTTAAATTTTAAATTTTTTTAACATTTTCTTTTAGGAGTGTTTTTTTGCGAAGACAGCCCAGCTGTTGGAACAGATTTCTTTAATGCATAATGGAGGTTGAATTTTGCGATTTTTAGAATTTAGTATTTTTGCTAAAATTAATTTTCATTAGTGTTTTGTATTCAATAATTATCAGAATAATTAACATTATTTTTCGAATTGGTTCCATAAAAACCATGCTAAATGAATGAAATCGGATTTGAGAATTCCGATTTTTCATCATCAACGGTTGGGAGCTTGGGAGGGAGTGGGCTCAAATAGAGGAGGAACATTGTTGCGCAGGCTCTGGACTCCGGAGTCAGAACCCCACCCCGGCCCTGAACGGCTCAGGAGCTTTTTTTCAAGCCAAAACTTGCAAAATTCGGAGCCGACAGGAGCTGCTCTGGAGTCAGTTCCGGAAAATTGTATTTTTATTG
>JAQIYK010000284.1:0-15997 GCA_034700465.1 Rotylenchus robustus
GTCGATTTTTAGGGATTGTATTTTTAGTTTGATGGCTAAATTTCATATTTCGCGGCGATAAATTTTCGAGAACCTAAGGGAGATACTATTAAAAAATCATAATTTCTCCGTGCCGAAAAACATAAGGGGTGGCCCTATTAAAAATTTTAATTTTTGACATTTGGGGGAGGGGGGAACAGCTGCCCCACTGCCTCGGTACGCCCCTGACCCCACAAACGGTCTAAAATGTGCTTAAAATTGGTTTTAAAAAAGCTATATTTTTTCAAAATGCTATTTCGTTACACCAAATTGCAAAAAAAGACACAAAAGCTTATAAAATGATGACTTTCAACCTTTTGAGAATTTTTGGCTAAAATTTTATGTCTGGTATACTGGTATTATTATATATAGTGATTTCATACATATCAAGACTGGAATGTAACTAATTCTCTCTGCATTAATGAATAAATAAATGTTATTCATATTTTTATAATTTATAAAAATAAAATTTATAATTTTACAGATGATAAGAAAGTTGGTGTTTATGATTTACCCCCTACACTTATAAAGAACTTGCTTTCGGTACTTATGCTTAAAGGAGATGTTTGGCAATTTTTGTAACTTTTAATTTTTCTTGTGTAAGCTTAAGAAATATATGATAGGTCTCCATTGCAAACAAAGAAATTGAATGGAGCGTTGAGCCATGTTCCTATTAATTTGTACGATCGGGTTTGGAAGGTTTATTGAGATTAAGATTTGTTTTACTCGAGAAATTAAGATACTTGAACGTGTTAAACAAGGAATCATCATCTCTGGACATGTTCTTCCACAGGTCATTTTTACATTTAAACCAAACAAGCATTCAAGAACTATAATCCATGTGCCAATCTGATAATAATCTATAGATTATGTCATGTCATTATATCCGAACGAACCTTGAAGTAGAAAATGACCTTGTAATACTTAAATAAAATTCACAAAAAATTCATAGTAGAAAGATAGTTTTTGATAGTTTTACAAAAATAAACTAATTAAATTCACAACCTTTTCATTTTTCCAATATGCTTACAGCTTATAGGTTTGGTTTTTATAGGGTTGTCTTTTGAACGATTAAATCTAAACCAAAAAATCAAATATAAATAGATGTCTCCTTGACAAAAAATTCGTTTTAAACTTTAATTAATTACAGCATCCAACGTTGCATGTTATGACACAACATGAACTCAGTTTTTCATATAAACTTGGTATAAAATGGTACATTTGTATGATCCGATTCTTTTTACAGAATCGATGATGAGTGACATCGAACATCCTGAATATCGCCAAATTATAGTGGAACTATTTTTTATTGTGGCTACAATAATGGAGAGAAATCCCGTAAGTTGTTACTATTTTTGGTTGCTTATGTATTATTTTGAAGGAAATTTACTTTGTCGGCGCATTGGATTGTGATTTGGTTGGATTTATTTTTATTATTAAAAAGTATGAAAAATTTAGTTGATCAAGCAAGCATTTCATACGTTTTGTGAAGAAAGGAGAATTAGAGATCGAGTCGACATGACACCATTTTATGCGACAGATGATGATCCTGCCGGCGCGTCAACAACTTCTTACCTTATACGGGTATTATATACACGTTTTAGGCTCTTATTATACAGTATTTTGCTGGAATTTAACAATTTTTCTTATATTTTAACCACAAGATTGTAATTTTTGGCATTTCGAGAGCGGGAGGGGGGCCTGCAATGCACCGACAGCCAGCTCCCCGGGGTGCTGCTTGGCCTAAGAGCACCCCAACCCAGCACCCCTCTCCCCCCCCCCCCTAAATACACCACTGGACGTTTCGTAAACAATTGCCTTTAAAGGTAGTCGTTGATAGACTGCTGAAAGACACGAATATTAAGCATACCATCAACCTGGCAAGCAATCACTTGGATAGAACAAGGAAAGAAGAAGATTGTTTGATCATGTGAATTACTAGGTCGTATCATAGTAATAATAATAATCATTAAAAATAATAATAATAATCGATTTTAGACTCTCGCTATATTTTGAATAAAGAAATAATTATGTTCTATTATTGCCTTCATTAGTATTTATCAAGTTTATTTAGCACAAAACCATACCTTTGTTTATTTATTTTTTCATTGCAATTACCATTTGTATTTTATTCCATAAGTCCATAAGAGCACCCACGCGAACAACTTAGCAAAAAACGAATTTTTAAATTCACCATAAAGCGTTTTTGAGCTATGTTGAGACGTTAGGTTCAAATCTGACGCGTCATGAGCATGCGAGCAACTATATTACACTGGCAAACTGTCCCTTTGGCACTGATTTTTCAGGAGTGCCACTTTTGTGCCGTTTAGTTTTGGTACCGGTACCGGCTTTTGAATTTCCCACCATTATTCTACACTATCGGTGTGGTGTTCGGTCAGAGAAAGTTTCTTCTCCAAGAAAGGTGACCTGATTCTTCGAATTCGAAAGTTTTCGACTACGGAGAGTCCGAAAATGACAATACCTTTTCGATACCTATGGTTATTGGTTATTCTAATTTCCCTGTACTTATCTGTGGAGGGGGGGGGGGCTAACTGGTAACGGGGGGGGGGGTATACCCCGGCAGTTGTGCTCGTTTTTGTGCTTGAGAGTGTGCTAGCACATTTCTTAGCAAGACTAAATTTTAATCTAGGATCTTACCTAAAAATACAAAAGAACGGGGAATGGGGGAATACCATGATGCCAAAAAATAAATTGTATGCCAAAAAATTGACTGCCATTAGATATTTCCAATAATCCAACCTGTTCAAATCCATCTATCGCGATCGGCGCTAAACACAGAAATTCAACGAAATCCACCGACAAGCAACAACAGGCTGTAATGGATATCCCGCAAGGGATGGCAACATTCGAACAATTGGTGGATACATTGGCACATCTGACATCATACAGCAATAACAACAAAGCTAATGAATCGTTGGGATGGGGAATTGAGTTGAGGTTCGACCAAATTCAAGAAATCTTCAAGCAGATAAAACAACTTTTTCTAAAAGATGAATTCCAATTAAAAAGGTTTTAATTATTTTTGCTAATGTGAGAATTACTTTTTTATCTGTCTAGGCAAAATGGTATTCAGATTCTGCACAATGCGTATGAGATTTTGGCACACTTAATTTTTCTTAAGGGCGGTCATGCTCTCAAGGAGAATTTGGCTCCTTATATTGTTAGAACTTTAAAAGCATTGAAACAAACAACTTCTCTTTCCCATGATCAGTATATGGGCCCTGTGAGAGCGCTTGAAAATCGGAAATTACAAATATCGCTTTGTGGGTGACTTTTTATATATGATATATTTGTTCGTTCTTCGTAGGTCTTGTCGAATTACTTTCTGAACTGCTTGTGCAAGATGTCGATATTTTTGGCCTTAAAATTGATTGCTATGATAAATGTGGAAAAATGCGTCGGGAAATAGCAAATGCATTGATGAATCTTGTTTTCCAACAACGAGATGCTAAGCAAAGATTGTGTTCAAATCTAGCTTTTTTGCGCCGTATATCTGATATTATATCACAAGTGCAACTGTTAGATCAGGTTTATTTGTTTATTTGATTTGTTTAAGCTCATCCGCTTATGCATTTATAGTACTACGCCGGTTTAATTCAAAATATATCATATAACTCGGATAAAAAAACTGTTTTGCCTTTTGCCCACCACCTTGCTATCACAGTGCCTCCATTAGTACGTCTTGTTACGGTGATAATGAGCGAAGGAGAACACATTTATAACTTGAGTCATCAACAAAAACAACGCCTTCACAAAATTCTCTCAGCGTTATGGAATTTAGCGGAAGATCCAATTGAAAACAAACGCGTTATGTGTCATGATGTTCCAAATTTTCTTCCTTTGGTATTTCGCATAATGCTTGATGATCCACGTGAAGTACCGTTAGTTCAATCAGCTACTGGTATTTTGAAACATTTATGTGGTGAGTTTTAATTAGTCTTGATGATTTTTCTAGTAATTTTCAGCTTTTATCCTCCAATATCCTGAACTCTTTTCTAAAATACTCGAGTTCGGGGCTGTTCGGGCTCTCTTGCATCAAATTTACTCCTCTTCATCCGATTTAATTATCGATGCACTGATTTCACTTTCCATCCTTTGTAAACACCCATACGCCGTCCAAGAATTAATGACCCAGCGAAAAAGCCTACAGGATGTAAATGGGTTGTGGTATACATTTAGCATTGTTTTATTTTAGATCCAGTATTTAACTAAAAACACAAATGATGGAATTGTTCGAGCTTCTAGGGGACTCCTTGATACGATCAATTCAGTTTATTACCAAATGGTTTCTCTTCAAAATGGAGTGTGTACTTCAGTAACTGGGTGGCCCACAGCTATGACATACCAAAGTATTTTTATTTCCATAATGGGCACAGTCAATGGCGCTAGAATTTTCTGGAAGAGAGGACTTAACTATAAGCACCCCAAAAGGATGCCAAGTAAAATCTAGCGACTTTTTTATTCGACGAAGAAATTGATTCTAACTGACATGAGATATTAAAAAATTTATTAAAGCTTGAGTTTTTTGTTTTGGGCAAAAAATCAAATTCACATTGCTGGCTTATTTTTGAATGAGAAAATAAATTTTACGTCTTTTTATTCACCATTTAAGACATTTTGAAACAAAAACCTTTGGAGTAAAAACATGATTTTTAAGAAGATTCAACAATTTCTAATAAAATTTTACGAAAAATTTAAATTTTGAAAGAAGGTAATTTCTTAAATAGACAGCCAGCACCCTGGGATGCTTTGACATTTTAGACATTCATATTGATAATTCAGATAAAGTAAAACAAAGTCGGCTTCCTTGTGCTAATGGTATTCCTGGACAGTATTATACGCTCCCAAGGGCAATCCATTTATCTCGGCAAACTCTTGCAAATCGACGAAACTTTTGCGATCCAATAGTTTTGGATGAAGTGAATGCACAAAAAGGAAACCCTCATGTAAAAATTAATACACAGGAAACGCCAAAGGGAGTGCTAAAGCAACCGAATCAATATTTATTCAACGGTATAGTAAAGACAACATATTTCGCAATTTTGTAAAATTTTTAGAAGCAATAGTGGAAGGAAACTCGCAAGGTTTTTCCACTTTGTTTATTAATTAATTTTATTATGTTCACCAGTTTTCGAACGTTTGGAAGATGATAATCGAGAGGAATTAAACCATGCTAACATTGATGTTGAAGAACAGGAAGAATGTGACGGGTTCATAACAGAGCCTTGCATAGAAGCGGGTCAAGATATGCCGACCAGTGTGCAGTGTACCCGGGCAGTTAGTCCAGAAAGTCATTCTGAGTCAATCGCCGGAGTCAAGGTCAAAATGATGGATACATTTGGATTAGGTGTTTTGCATTTGGTGCAGAAATAATCTATTTTTAGTCTGGAGGAGAATGGCCATCTATACGTTCCACATCTGTAAATTCGCGACGCTCAAGTGAATTTGAGTCGACTACGAGTCCGTCAGATCTGCCTGACTCTCCTTCTCAATGTGCTTCTCACAAGCCATTCCAATTGGAAGCAATGGCGGTGAATATATTTCAGTGTTTTTTCTTCATTAAATTTTTTGGTAAATAGTTGGTAATCAAAAAAGCACTCGAGGACGAAGAAAGCAACAATTGTGAAATGGGTCTTAAAAATAATAACGAATCATTGGAGTATAAAACCACTGAAAAGAATGCAACTGTTAAAACGCAGCAAAACAATGAAATATCAAAAAGAGAAGAGGATGGAGAAATTTTAAATTCTAAAAGTTGTGACAATACGAACACACTTACCGAGGAGGGGACGAAGGAGAGGTTGTATTTTCCATAAACACATTTATGGAGAAATTACAAATTACTTATTAGTGCCAGTGACCATTTTCTTCTAAACGAAGTTATTCGCCATTACATGCCAAAACCCTACAATGCCGTTGTTACACAAAAAACATTTCCAATTCCACCAATTATAACGACAAATTTTATCGATAGTCAATGTGATGCTATGTTTGTTAAAGGAGAGGAAAAGAAGCCACAAAAACCTAAAAGTGAGTTAATGATACTTTATTGGAAATTTGGAAATTAAGGATGAGTTAGATAAAAAAATTAGTTCAAAAAAATCCGCTTAAAAAGACCTGCTGTATTTCCATCTTTTTATATGAAAATGTTTGTTTTCTTCAAAGACCATGATTACTTATAAAAACTTTATTTAAGACCGATTAACTTAAAATTCAAGTGAAAAAACAAATAAGGTTAGGGATAGAGCCCGGCACGATACAATATCTCGGCGAGATTTTTCGAGATATCGACTCGATATTATCGAAAAATATCGTATCGAAATCTCGTGGGTAAAATTTTTCAATTAAAAAAAATTAATTGCATAAGATATAGTAATATTCCTAACATATATCGGCAAGGGGGGCAGAGGGGAAGGGGTGCTTTTCCGCCTATTGGCCTATTCTTTATTTAAGGAATCAAATCATAGATAAGGGAATTGAATTTAATATTGTTTATCTTTTTGCTCTCTTTAATTCTTCTGATATAGCTTTATTTTAGGAAAGCGAGATCAACTTCTGGAAGAAAGTATTGCTTCGGTAATGCCAAATTCAAATAGACGGGTAAAGGATGATCAACTTCTTCACTCATCGTTCAATCAGGTTGAAAGCATAGAAATGAGAAAACAGCCAATAAACAAACTATTCGTTAGTGCAGGTTTCTGCTGAATTGCCTGCTGATGTCGATGCAGAATTTAATGCACAGTGGTTGATCGTAGATTGTGGAAGTGTAACATCTCCACGAGAAGGCGAAAATAAAGAAAGGTAGACTAATAAGTTGCCTATTTAACAACCATCGAGTAAAGTATAAAACAACATTTAGCCGATTTACTTTGAAAAAGACTCACTCTCACTCATCGATTCCTCGTTTATCGATTTATTCAAGTCCTAGCAAAGAGTCATCAATTCATAGACAGTCGAACGAAGTCAGACCTACTAATTCTAACAAATGTTATCAGAAACATGAACATGGCCCATTGAGGACAAAAAAGCCACCATTGGCACCAAAGCCCAATCTAACAGAGATATCAAAGGTATATATCGACAGAATGGGAAAATACAGTTTAACACTATTTAGTTGTCTTATACTTAAGGGAAAACAGAACGGTCAAGGAGAAGGAGAACATCCACTTAACAACAAATTTCCGCCGAACGTTACCTCATTATAATCTTGTATTTTCTCCTGCCATTCTTTACTTAACGCAGTTGGCTTCAATTAAATATAAAAAACTAATTAACAAAGGCCGTTTTCTTCCTAATATTGCCATTTTATTTATATATATTATATTAGTACATTTTTGTAATATATACAATAAAATATTTATTATTCAATTACAACATATGTTATTCATTATAAAATCAATCGTTATTTTATAATTTGAGTGATTAAATTATTTTTAATTAATACTATTTCGCTTTTTATGCAGTTTTTATTTTGTGTTTGATATAACCGACAACAGAACGCATTCGTTCATTTCCAGCAAATCTGGCTGACCACCAAGAAGCAACCATGAATGCGTACCAGCAGCAGCAGCAACAACAACTGCTTCAGGCTTACTACAGCCAATTTCAGCAGCAAGGGGCTGCTGCTGGACAGGTTCCAGCCAAGTACAAAAGCACTCTTTGCAACATTTGGCTTATGGAGGGAGTTTGTGCTCGTGGAAAACAATGCCATTATGCACATGGGATTAAGGAACTGAACTACAGGTTTGCAAACTCCACTGCAGATTACCCATGGCAAGTTATTGGTTGGGCAAATTGAAGAAAAATAGTTTTAAGGCAGGAGGATACGCTGAACCGATTTTATAAGACGTCGCTCTGTACATTTTGGCAACAGCGCGGCTTCTGCAACAATGGCGACCAATGTCGATGGGCTCATGGTGAGGCGGAGTTGCGCAAGAATACGGTATGGCGAAAAACCATAATCGATTTGTAAATATTATTTTAGGAGCAATCCAATGGGCTAGCGAGTTATTATGCTGCAAACATGCAGGGTGCGACCGGCAATAGCTCAATGGACGCTGCAGCTGCCGCCGGTGAGTTTTGACAATTGCTGCTATAAGGGTAATTTGCCTAATACGGAAATTCCCAATTTTATTTTAATTAATCGCTTTGTCAACAAAAAATCCAGAAATTTGAGGGAAAATCCAGGCCACTGTGCTATATATGTTTTTTTCTACAAAATAACCACATGGTTGTAAGAAGCACTCAAGTACCAAAATACGCATTGTATACTAAACTATTTTTCCATTTTTTAGCGGCAGCTGCTGCTGCAGCAGCGGCTTCCCAACAAAATGCGGTCAGTAAAGAAAGTCATATGATTGGTCCTCAATTGGATGGTCTTCTTAGTCAACAATCGGGAACAAGCGGAGTTGCAGCATCGGGACAAACCGGCAGCGCTAGTGGGGAAGCAGTTGCTGTAGATGATGGAGGAACTAGAAAGAGAAATCGAGAAGAAGCGGGTTTTGAACAGGGCGGAAACGAAAAGTAAAGGCAGGATGTTATCATACGTCGGCAGGGGGCCAAATCCGATTTTGCACCCCCCCCCCCCTCTCCAGCGCATGGCAATTTTTTAAGTCCTTTCTCATAATATATCTCAGTTTTTGTTAATCGAAAGCCGGTGGTGTCGATAGGCGCCACCAGGAAAAATTTTGAAAAATTGGCAGCTTTCGGAAAGAGTTGAGATACAATTTTGGCGGCCTTTTTACTCGCATTGAAAAGTCGAATTTTTAGGGGTGTATTTTTGGTATCCTCAGCGAAATGTTGGATTGGGAGCTAAAGCTAAATTTACATAGATTCGCGGCGCTTTAGGCTTTTTTTTCGCGAATTTTTTATTATTATTTTGAAAACAAAAAGTGGAAACCAATTAAAAAAATCATAGTTTCGCGAAATTTTTGCGAATTTTGAAAACATGAGGGGGCCCTATTATTTATTTTGTTGGACTTTTGCTCGCGCTCCCCCCCCCCCCCCCTCTGACCCCCTTTGCCGACTTATGGATGCCAGAGCGTCCGGGGGGAAGGTATCGATATCGACTCTTTCCTGGTAGATGTGTTACAAAGGCATACATTCTCTTTTTTCGCCCAAAAACATTTTTAAGGGAATTTGGGCGGAAAAATTGGCATGTTGTTGCAAGTGTGCGAATGTTTTTTTAAATTTAGTATTTAATTATGTTGTTTAAGACAACCAAAATTAAGGTTGCTAAATTATTAGCAAACATTCGTTGCATTATTGCAAGTGGAAAATTTTTTATCCAAAAAATGCCATTTTTTAGAAAAAGCATTTTTCAGCAATTTTTTTATCCAATATTTTTTTGAACGAAAAAAGTGGGGCATGTCATTTTGGCAAATTGGCCAGCATATTACTATCAAATTGCAGGGCATAACTAATAAGCAAGGGGGTCAGTCAAACTGATTGAGGAAAGGGGACTTAACACCGATTTAGGATACGATGAATGACCTAGAGTCGTGTTTTTAAATATTTTTACCGAATGGTTGGCAGTGTTCGTACAAATTACGAATTCTTTTTTTTGTACGAATTCTTAAGTTCCTTTCATTTTTCCCATTTGCAAAATTTTTACGAATGACTTTCCCTTCTCCACTGGACTCAATTAAAAATGCGATAAAAAGACAAAGTACCCAAACCAAAATATCTTGTTTTAATCATTTTGTTGTCAATTCCTTCGTTTCTGTTTTCCATTTTCCGATGAGAGTGATTCTTTTTTTTCAATGGGCTTTTTAAATATTGGCCATTCTCAGTTCGCTAATATGCTAACACTAATAAGTTTTATCTCCGTAAAAAAAGAATCACATCTCAAATCCATGTCCCCCATCTTCCAACCAATTTTAGCTTGACTATCAAAAGAGAGAACATGGATTTCTGGTAGCGGAACAATTAATCACTGAACTAAATCACTGTTTGTCATATATCCATCGTTATTTTGTACTGCTTGGGATTGTGTGCGTGGTGTATTATATTATACATCTATTATGTTATCCACTTTGTGTTTTGTGTTGTAATACCTATGTATCTGATGATATGTCCAATTACTCTCCATCCCTCATCAAATATGATACAACTGTTATTTGTTTTCGAATGTAATTATATCGGTCGGTTGTCCTCTCCATTCGCCTCTTTTCGCTCGTACATTTCACACACATTGTCAATTTCGGATGTTGCATTGCTTTCATCCCGCTCTCTCCGACCGTTTTATTCCATGATATTCTTTGTCGGATACTATTCTAGTGAAGGACATAAACATTTGTTGATGGGAATGGATGGGTTCAAGTGCATGTTCAATTTTCATATTTATACTGTCAAATCATAGATGGGATAGGGGGGGGGGGAAGAGAACACTTGGGTCCGATAAGAGTCACTTTTCCTCGAAAATAGAAAAAAGTGACCGCACACTTTTCGCACTATTTTCGAAAAAAAGAAAGGCGCGGCGACCTTTTTTTTTGCTCGCCGTTCACCAATTTATCTTCTTTAGGCCAGGATGGGGGTTCGGCGGTGCCGATAAGCGCCGCCGAGAAAATTTTTAGAAATTTGGTTACGTTCGGTAAGAAAATTGATCATTTTTGGTTATGTGTCAAATCGTTGGTGTATCACACAAATGGCTAGTAAGCTGTTGAGGGTCTTTTGCAGCCATCTCTCGCGTCCGTCGTAAGTGATCAGTTCAGGCGCACCATCCTGCGCAACCGCTCATCGGCCCTCTGCGCCGGACATTGTTCCCCGTACCGCTGTATTGTTTTCGCGCCATATTTGGCGTACAATTCTTCGAGGAAGGGCTTCAATGTGTGCCAAGCCTTGTCCCGAACCACCGGGTCCCCTCCGACGTTTTGAATGTCCTCCTCTATTTTGGTGTAGTGCGGGTCGCTTATCAGTTTAAGGGAGATGTCCATAGCATCTGCAAATTATCCGAAAATCTATCCCCGCGCCGCAAGCAGTACAATACAACGACAACACCAACCTTCGACCACCGCTCTCACATTAGTCATCAACCCGTCGTTGCCACATTGGGCTACTGCCCTGGCCAGGATCCGTGTCCACAATCGGTCTTCTTCCGGCACACTTTCAATGTCCAATTTCGGCTCCGGCCTTTGCTGACGGACACCATGGGTCACAAACTGGCCAGTCCCGGAAGAAGATGGGACCAATCCGGCGGATGGCTTTACGGAGGCGCTGACGAAGCTTTAAGGGAGTGGTGATTCTGTTAGAATGTACCATCGGCCGAATGATGCGAGCAAATGAAACGGAGAGGGGAGGGGGGGGGGGAAGGGAGAACAAAGTAAAGTTTGGAAGTGTGGATGGTCAACACCCTCAACCTGTACCCCACACCGGTAACTTTGTTTTTCGCTTCTTACAATTCTCTCCTATTTTCAACCTGTCTCCCTCCCTCTCCTCACTTGGGATCTGCCGGCGGGGTGGGCACTTGCACAATGTGTGCGCTTCCGTACGCCGACACAACGTACTCCACCATGCCCTCCAGTCCCAGAGCGTAGTTCCCGCCCCGAAAGTGTCCCACATTCCGCTGGAATGCCGACTGCAGCACATCCCGGCTCAGCTTGGCATCTGTAAAAGGTGGGTGCTCTCTGATGAGTGTCGTCTATCTTTCTTTGCAAATGCAACTTATCTTCCCGCCACCGTGAACACTTGGCGATCTCCACGCGAGTTCACAATCAGTACCAACGGGTCGCACATTGAGACATCCTGTGCTGCGGACAAGGGGGACAAAACAAAGTGATGCTCCAATTGAATTTGGAGGAACGAAGGGGGAAGGCGAGAAGGGGGAGGGGACACTGACTGAACTGCTTCCCCACTAAAAATCTCACCTGGTAATTCTGGAACTTGGACCGAAGTTGGTTGGTGAACTTCTCAATGTTCACGGAATGGTCGCCGCTGCTGTGGTGATAGAAAATCAGGATGAAAAGACAGCCAAATCCATCCAAACTTACTCAAACGGCAAGGTGCCCAACCTGTCCACCAAAGCAACCAGAATGTACCTTTTGACGGAATGGGTTTAGAAACAGAAAGTTGATAAATGGTAGGAATTGTACAGGTTGGTGTTCTTCGAAGTATCGGCACAGGCGGGCGCACTGTTTTTGATGTTTGCGGTGATTTGTTGGAGCTGAACAACGGAAAATGAACTTGATGAGCGGGAGGTGATGGAGGGGCGAGTCCAACTGACCCTGACAATCTTCTCATTGAGAATACGGCGTTCGTCGGCTGTCAAAATTTCGGAAGGATCACAGACTTGCGCAGGCAGAAGGAGGCGGCAGGATAGAGGGTCGAGCCGGAAAAAGGTTGGAAATGGATGGACAATGAATGGGGCGAGGGCAACACATGTTCAGTGCGGGACTGGGCACATCGGTATGTTACCTTGGGTCGGGATAGGTTTGGGGACTGAACTGGCAGAACACACTTTGGGGAACGGCGGCGAGCAGAATCACCAACAGCAGCAGGACGGGGGGAAGGAGTACACTTTGGAGTGACGAAGAGGGAATTGCCGAACACATTGTTGTGGTGGTGTTTTGCACCAACGCGGTCAATGTCTCGTCTCCCTTTTGCGCCTCACAAAGAAAAGGATTTATCGGATTAGTTTCAATGGCGGAGCAGACGATTGTTGGTTCGATCGACTGGATGGAAGGAACAGGCGGATCAGCAACAGTGGGGGAGAAAGTGTGAAGGGAGGGGGAGGAGGGGGACAGACAGACGGGTTTGCGGGCAGGCACAGGATGCGCAAAGATGCGCGACTTTGGTGGGGAAATAGGATGCGCGAAGAGGGAAGGGAACGAGAAGGGCGGACTGTCGGGAGATTGGGGGGGGGGAGGCGAGACGGAGATGCTCGCCTCAAGGGGATGTAAATGAGGGGATGAGCACAATCAACGCATTCCCTTCAATGACCCCACTCCATTTCTACGCCATCTTTTTCATCATTTTGAAGTTGCACAGTTGCAGAGTGCGACAGATGAAGCGAAATTTGGGATAAGTAATGGTGAACGTTATGAAATGAATCGATGGTCAATTGCTGCAATGGCAGGAAAGGGACTGAAAAATGTAAAATCCCTCCCAACCGCACATCGCCCTGCTGCCCTTTCTCTGCCTCTCATCAGAGGAATAGTTGGAGAACCAAAGCGCGGATCGTACAAAGGGTCAAGCAGCTGAAACTGCGCTTCACCCACAGTAGGCGCAACCGGTTGGAACGAGGGAACAGAATACCCTTGGTCGACCCTCTCACCCAGAAGAATGGTTAGATTTATGATTCTGGGTAAATAAATGCTTTTCATCAGGAAAACAGTAAGCCTATTCCTGTATGCAAAAAAAGTAACCAACAACTACATATTGAATTTTTTATTGTTTCGAAATCTTTAAAAGGGCAAGAATGCTCCTTGTCGTGTCAGCTAACAATAAGCCATTTAAAAAAACTAAAATTAAGAACAAAAGAAACAAGTGAAATATGACCGTTTAAAAAAATGCAAATAACCCACGTCCGTTTTACCATTTAAAAAACGGCCATTTTGAGCGGACACTACTTTTTCTGGCATAGTGTCAACATTGGAAATTTCAGTGTGGATTTTCTCGATCGTCATCACACTGCTGATAAAATAGGCCATCAAAAAATATAAATATCTTTTCCTTCCTGTCAATTTTTCTTGAATTGATGATAAACTTCTTTATGCGATTGCCTATGTCTTGTATACGGAGAATGCCGTCCGTCAATTTCTCGTCCGTATACCGAGCTTGGATGAGGTTGATTCGAATTTCGGTAAGTTACTTGCCTTGCGGGATTGCCTCTATACCCTCCGCCGTCTTTTTGGAGATGTTGAACTGCCGATTCAACCCTAGAAGATTGATTCCAATTCATAGCGGCTGGAGGAGTTGAAAACATCTGATTCTGGTTTGATGGGTTGTGGGACCACTAAAAAATAAAATGTTTTCTTGTTAATAATAAGCTAATAATTTGTTAGGGTATGCGAAATATTGAAGAAAGCGATGTTAAAGTTGTAATAAAATAAAACTTTTGTTTTTCAAATGACTTTTGGATTTTCAAAATTCATACACCTTATTAGGGGGTCTAGGCCTAAGGTTTTTCGAAAAATTTCAATTTTTTATATTTAACTTTAAAAAAATAATTTTTTTAAAAACCTTAGGCCTAGACCTCCTAGGGTCTGTGAATTTTGAAAATCCGAGCTCAGATTCGTGATCAGCGTGCCCGAAAACCACTAAAAACGTGATTTTGTAAAAAATTGACACAAATCTGCTCACCCTCACCCCAAATACGGAAGTACCAAAAAATAATTTTCAAATTTCGGGAAGGGAAATTCTGCCCCCATTACCACCTAGATATAATTTTTTATTTTAATTCTTTAATTAGTGGACATATAAACAACCATCGGAGATTGTTGGCGTTGTTGTGAAAGCAAAGGCTGTGAGTGATAGCGTCGCATGCCTGCGTTGGGATTTGCAAAGAATTGACGTTGTGAGGGAGACAAAGATGGTTGTGGAAGCTGTGCTCGCCATTGTGGTTGTTGGGTTGGAATGGACCCGCTGGAGTGCCTCGATGGCCTGTTCACCTGATTACTTGTGCTTGTCCCTCGATGTCGTTCAAATGATTTTTCATGCATTTTGAGTTGCGTATAAATGCGCTTCTGAATTTAAAACTTTGTTTATGCCACACATTGTTTCCTTCAGGCCCGTAACCAGAAAAAATTTTCGGGGGGGGCAGAGGCAAATTTTTTGGCGACCTTTTTTCTATTCGCGCCGAAAAGTCGATTTTTAGGGGTGCATTTTTATTATTGCAGCAAAAAGTCGATTTTTAGGGGTACATTTTTATTATTGCAGCAAAAAACGGTTTTTAGGAGTGCATTTTTATTATTGAAGCAAAAAAACGGTTTTTAGGGGTGTATTTTTGGTTTGAGAGCTCTATTTTCATTGTTTCGCGGCGCCGCGCGAAAATTTTTTCGCTAATTTTGAGAACTAAAAGGAAAATCCTATCGAAAAAACTATAGTTTCGCGGCGCCGAAAATTTTTAGCGATTTTTGAAAACAAAAGGAGGGACCCTATTAACTTTCCTCCTCTCTTTTTTCTCTCTTCCTCCCCTCCCGAAAATCCTGCCCCCCCTTTCCGATTTCGGGGGGGGGGGGGGCAGCCCCCCCTCCCCAACCCCCCCTAGATACGGGCCTGGTTTCCTTCTAAAATATCACTAATCCAGGATTTCCCGTTGGAGGGGGTAAAGCATCCCAAACACGGGTTTCCTCGGAGAAACTTGTGAATTTGCATAAAATTTGCAGAAAACATTAAAAATGTAATCCGAGAAAATAATGCTAAATTTTAAAAACTGATAATATTTCGGGAAAATTCTCCAGCACTAAATTTTTACGTTTATGGGTCTGTAACTAATAATTGTAATATTCCTTGAACTCTGTTTTTAGTAGGGTTAGCCCCCGTGCTCCTGGGGGGTTTCACCCCCCCCCCCGCCTTCTATCCCCCGCCAGCCAAACTCCCGGGAGTGGCAAGGTTTTCCGCCCCTGTCCCCCGCCTTTCCTGCCCCCGCACCCTAGTTTATACCATATATACCTGATCGGTGTTGTCCCGTGGTTGCACTTTAAGTTTGCGGCCGTAAATTTCTATGGCATCAATTATGTCGCATGCAAACAACACTGATTCAACATCGGCAAATTCAACGAAGGCATATCGACCCGATGATGTTTTCTTTGACGGTTCAATTTCTGAAGTTTTTGCTTGACCTCTGATGTTAACAGAGACCACTGGGCCAATCTGAAAAACATGTGCATATTTTACTAAGCTATTTAAGTACAACAACAACAACAGCCATGGCTGGCTAGCCACACTGCACTTTAACGAAGGGAAAAATAAGCTGACGTTCTAACTTCATTTTGCGTTTGTGTGTTATTTCTCCTCTTCC
>JAQIYK010000285.1:0-15996 GCA_034700465.1 Rotylenchus robustus
GTTAATTCATAAGCAATTTTTTGTTTGGTTTTAATTCTTACACATCTAATTAAAAATAAAGTTATTTTTTAGCTATTGGCTGGTCATTCTAAGTATTTTCGAAATTTGTTCTTCAAGCACGGTGCCGAAGAAGAAACCAACATCATAATTGATGATCTGCAGAATGGTGAAGAAATGTTTGAGCGACTTATCGCCACAATGTATCCGGAGAACAAACCAATCAATGGTTGATTTTTATTTTGTAGTAACAAGGTGGAATGATGATTTAATATAATCAGGGATTATTTACAAGGAGTTCCAATGAAATTTAAAAAAGTTAATTATTTTTCCGCTTTGTATTTGCTCAGAATAACTCAAAATTACCAAAAAAAGTTTAAACTTTTTTTTCGCTTAAAACTAGTCCAAAAATTCGTTTTTTTAACTTAACTTCAATTATACACCTCTGAAAATGGAATTTTTGAGAACACACCTTCTAAGGATCGAATTTTTAAAACCCAAAAATACACCCCATAAAATAATTACCCTTTCCAAAAAATTTGATTACGGGCCTGATTAGTTGTGGACTTGTTTTTTTGCTTCTTAAATTTGTTTCATATTCTTCAGATAATTGTATTGAGGGCGTTCTGCATTTGGCGAATCGTTTCTTGCTGCATTCTGTCGAGAATTATTGTGTCAAATTTCTGACTGAACAGAGCAAAAAGTCACCATTTTTCAAGATTCGATTGGCCGAAAAATATGGATTCCGAGCGTTAAAGGTGTGATACATATAATTTATAAAATTTGTTTAAAATTTCCTCAAAATGTTAAGAAAAAAGTGCTGAACAGCATGACCAAGGAGGACTTCACTGGTGCTAAATACCAAGAAAATGTTGAGGAACAAATCCAATTATCCGCAGAAGCTTTCAACGAGCTTAGGGAGCGTCATGCGCAACTCTTCTCGAAGCAATGAATTTATGCGTATGGTCGTATTTGAAAATGAAGAGAATTTTATGAGTTTTTAACCCAGGATATATGAAACCAGAAATTATATTTGTTGTTGTCTGACCCAATTTCAAAAATACACTTACACAATATTTGCACCTCATCCAATCATTTACGCACTTTACCATTTTTCTATACAATCATCTTTTTTTCTCAACTCCCGGCTGTTTTGTTCTGTTGCATTTCTCGGATTTGCGTAAAATTTTGGCGCATAAAAATTCAAATAAATTGTTTTATCATTATCCATTTTTCGCTTTTATTTCTGCAGTACTTGTGCTTATACTTATATGTGTTTGTACGGCATATTTGTATGTTTTAGGCTATAAATAAATCACATAAATTTTCAATGGCAGAACTTTCTGTGGATACATAGAGCAAAACTCATCAGTTAATCGAAGGGCAACAACGAGGTTAATTTAATTTACTGAAACAACATTTGACTTATCTGAAAGTAGGACAAAGTGTTTTGAGATTTTCATGACTAGCAAGTAAGACTGCTACTATTTAAAAATTTTGGTCACATTTCATTAATTGTAAGGGTTTTTTTCATGAAAAGGCGAATTAATCGTGCGACTATTGATCCCTAAAACACAACGCCAATTCAAAAAAATAATAAGGGAGAACAAGGAGAAAAACGGGTCTGGAAAAGTTCTGTTTCTAAATCGTTGTGATAAGAGCGTGTATAATACAAATCAGACATGCATCATATAGGAAAGAGTTCAAATTTTTATATTATATACATATGTATTTTTCATTCTTAAACAGATATGACGTTCTGGCCTCAGAAATGCGCAACAAACACCACTTTTCACTTTTTATTGATGTTTCTGATTTTTCACATATATTTGAATATGTTTTAAAATGGGTTTAAATATTATTGATGATTCAATAAACATTCGTTAACACGTGCGCGGGCGACTTCACGCCGGTTGGTAAGTCAGTCTACCGTAATTTTTACTTCATTTCCCCCGTTTGAATGCAAATTGGCACTTTGTTGCACAAATAATTAATTCGCCTTTTTTAAAAAATCCTTAATGTACTTTCTTTTCTCCCTCTCTAGCTCTCTACCTCATCTTCTTTCTCATATTCTCCCTCATTATATTCTTCATATTTATTTTACTCTTTGTTTTCTGATTTTCTCCTTATTCCTTTCATTTTCCCTTCCCCCTCCCTTCCTCATCATCATCAATTCTGCTCCTGCTCTTCATATTTTCCCAATTATTTCCATTATTTTCTTCACACTTCACATCTTCATTCAATGCAAGGTTTATTATTGTCCCAGGGAGGGGTCTATGAACTATGAACCTATCATAATATTTAAACCGATTATTTTCCATAAATTTTTATATACTTATCATAATTTGTTGGGAAATATCCTTGTTTATAAAAATATTTGATACTTGATGACTAAAGATAAAATTTTAAAGTATAAAAAAAATTTACAAAAATGAAATTACTACATATGTATTTTTAATACATATATCGTCATGAAAATATTATTTTCTTATTTTTCAATTTTCACATTATTTCATTTATCCAAAATTGCTTCTTTTTACAAAAGTTTTATTTTTCTTTCAGCATATATATTATTTCAATCGTTTTCTTTCTCTAATCATCCTCTATTATTAATTTTTAATTCTCTTGTATTATTGTATGTATTTAAAAAAATTGTTTATATTTTTTATAAAGGCAAATCATTTTTCAAAATTGTCAAAAATACTATTGGAAAATTATATATAGGATAGGAGAAACACACTTGCCCATAGCCCATCCCTAGTGATGAAACATACAAACTTTATTGATTATTATTTGAATTTACTGTAGTTTTTGTCGACTAACAGGGGTTGGCGTTTTTCTGAGTAAACAGTGCGAATAAAAAGGAGTATATATGTTTGTTAGGTATGTTTGAATAACAAATTTATAGTGGTTTTCTCCGAGTAGGATTTATTTATTCTCATACCCTTTTCAAATTCGTATTTTGAAGCAAATAGGGGAAAATGAAAAAAGGAGGGAGTAGTACATAAGTAAGAAAATAATTCTTTCGCGTCTGTTTATTCTCTTTTTCACATATTCTTTCTTTCGTTTCGATAGACGAAAGAAATCGGCAAATAAATCCTGCTCGGAAAAAGGCTATACATGACATAACAAATTTTTATGTATATATACATGTGTACATATTATGTACACATATTATGTATGTATTTTATAAAAAGATGTTCACTGATCTCTGCAATCGAAAATATTTGAAACGAATATTTTTAGATAAACTACCCAGTGTATTTTTCTTCAACATTTTCCAGATTCGAAATGGAAAAAATTCCACAACCACAATCAGATTCCAAGGAAATGTACGCCATTGTTCCACTGCCGAATTGTCCGCATGTTGTTGACCACGTATGTATATTATAAATTAGAGGTTGAACTTAAATCATTAAAAAATCGTTTCCTAACGAGCAGTCTGTTTTTACCTGTGTTAATTTAAGATTGCCGAAGTTCCCACTAATGGGTTGAATGTGCAAACCAAATGCACCAAGTGTCCGAATATTGGCGAGAATTGGGTTTGTCTCAAATGCTACGAGGTATATTTAAGATTTAAGGAGAGTATAGTATGTACAACAACAAAAACTCAACTAGGTGAATTGTTCACGCTTCATCGAAGGACATGCTATCGAACATTCTGACAGCGCTAAGCATGCTTTGGCGCTTAGTTTCGCTGATTTTTCCGTTTGGTGTTATCTATGCAACGCATATCTAGACAATGAAGCATTTGTTACCGCTAAAGAAGCCGCCAAAAAGTCAAAGTTTGGTGAACACGAACAGCCATAGCAGGGAACTGCTAGCAACGGGTCGATCAAATATCTATCATTCAAAAAATTATACCACCTGGACCTTTGCACATCCTGTTACTGTATTTTTGGCAAAAAATTCTATTTTATTAAATAAGTGATTGCATATCCAGCAAGCTGCCGGACTCTATACATGTATGTAACTTGTTAATTTTGCATCTATGTATCTACTTCCAGATAAAGATAAGGAAGAGAATAGAGATGTTTAAACGGTGAATACATTCATTTTTTGAAATTTTGAATAAGCAGCGCACGTACCGAGGATTTTTTGGGAGGGCAGAAAATCTTCGGCACGGCGACCTTTATTCGCACCGAAAAATCGATTTTTAGGGGTTATATATATTTTTTGTTCGATGGCGACATTTTTTGCGAAATTTGAGAACCTAAAGGGAGTTACCTATGTACTATTAAAAAATCATAGTTTCGCGGCGCCGACAGGACGACAATTTTTCTCGAATTTTGAAAACAAGAGGGCGACGATATTAAAAATGTTTAATTTTGACATTGGGGGGGGGGGCGCCTCCTCCCTCCTGCCCAACACTCGGTACATGCCTGATATGCAGTTAGTTTCTCGTTATATAGTATATGAGTTAAAAAACTGTTATTAATATATGTATGTGAGGGGAGGGAAGGGAGAGAGATTTCTTCCATCCATCGATGACTAATGTTGGCTTGGGAAGGGACGGCGATCCGTTTGTTTGTTTTTCCGTTCTCCTCCCCATCGACCACCTTTCTTCTCTCCCCTTTCCTCGTTTTTCCTTTCTGGCCCACTTTGACCACATCTATCTGCCTGTCCTCCTCTATCGATCCCCTCGCCCATCGTTTGCATTTGTTTTTTCGTTCTATTTTCAATTTGGATGAACATTTTCGTCGCCACCTTCCTTTCCCTCACTGCTGGTCCATTGAGTTTTGTCACCTTTGGCCAATTTCCGGAACCCACGAGGGAAATCGACTTATGGCGTCCCTTTGGGTGAGCATAATATGTTAATTTGGGTATTGGTCAAAAATGATTTAAGCACAACGACAACACGGAGACCCGGACTAGTTCGTTTTGTTTGGTTTGCATCGAAACAGATCACCTCCCTACACTGAAGGACCAACGTCAGGATGAGGTGCTAGTGCGACTGTCCATTGGCGACATTGTCGGCCACCAGGCGACCATTCCCAACTTGCCCTGGACCCCCTGGCAAGATCCCGGCGAGCAGATTCCACCTGACCGCACCCACTCCGATCCGAGCCCCTTGCCGACGAAGAACAATGTCACCATCTTCACCTTTTTGGGGGTGCCGTACGCGGAGGCACCGATTGGGGAACGCCGCTTCAAGGTGCAATATTTTATAATTCAGGATGGGTGGGTGGGTGGTCCCGCACGCACACCCCGCTCTAAACTTAAATCCGTTCCCTTCAGCCACCTCAGCAACTGACTCGTCAGTCCCTCTGCTGCTGATCATTCCTATCCTCCCGTCCCACCAGCACAGATCTGCCCGGCACTTCTCCGTTCGCCGCTTTCCACCTTCCCCCTTCTTGTGCCCAGGACGTCGAGTCACGTCCCTCGCTGTTCGTCAACGATCCTTACCCCTACACGGTCAGCGAGGACTGTCTGTACCTGAACATCTTCAGTCCCACCGTGGTCAGTGGACTCATCACACATTGCATTTCCCAACAGATGTCATAATCATAAGTCATACATATCTTTTCTTCTTAAGAAGTCCTACTCCGTGGAAAGTGCACTTCCCGTCATGGTCTTCCCAACATATCATCGAGTACCTCCCTCATTCTCACTGTTCCCATCCGTCTCAGGTGTTTTTCCACGGTGGCAATTTCCAGACGGGTTCCGCCAATGATTGGCCGGGTCATGTGGTGGCGAGTCGTGGCATCGTGGTGGTTGTGGTCAACTATCGCCTCGGCCCATTTGGTACGCGACTTGGGAGAAGAGGTGAAACATTGATCAGAGATTGAAATTCCAATAGGTTTTATGAGCTTGGGAGACGATCAAACGGGCAACTACGGGATCCAGGACCAGAGGGCAGCACTCCAATGGGTAACTGATCAGCAGTAAAGTTAGCCTGGCCGGTTCGGGCATGTTGTTATTTCAGGTCAACATGCACGTTGCTTCCTTCGGGGGAGACCCCAGGGCGGTCACCATCGGTACTTTTTTGAAAAGAAAATGAAATGACCCATTTGGCCAATTTTGTGTTGTCAGTTGGCCACGACGCGGGCGCCGTGAGTGCGGGCATTCACATGCTGAGTCCCTTCTCCAAAAGTGTGCCACTCCGCCGGACTGTCCGTTCCAACTTCCCTCCCCTATTAAGATCTGTTCCGGAGTGTTGTGGCCATGTCGGGTGCCGAAGTGTCCTACCACTCGAGCATTGGCAAGCCGGCCGTTGGTCAGTGCTGTTGTGTCCATGTTCTTTCGATCGATGTATCCCATATCCTTCCCATTCACTTTGTCCAGCTTTCAACAACACAATGAAGCTGGGGCGTTATCTGGGCTGTGTGCATCCGGTGGCAGCGGAAGTGTGGGTGTTTGGCCCAGTTTGTTTGGACTCGAGTCCGATTTTGCCCCTCCAGATGGAGCTGCATTCTAACCCGTTCCACCGATGATATTGTGCAGGCCGTCTCGTCCACCACTGTCCCCTCCATCCCGGTCAGCCCAACTCCAAACACTTCTTAATCAGCCCAACTCCTTACCCTAAATTCACCAATCTTATCAGTTTCCTTCCGCGTTAAGATTGAGTTCAATCGTTATCTGTTCCTTCCTTCGGTGGATGGCCGTGAGCTGACCGCGCATCCCCTCTGGCTGTTGAATAATGTGCTCAACGGGGTTGCCAACGTGTTCTCGGTGCCCTACCTAACCGGACTGAATGCGCAGGACGGGGTGGAGGTCATTCTGGAGGACAGGACATTGGGTATGTTGCCGAAACGAATGATCAACACCTTTTACGAACTAATAATTGTGCATCTACCGTGTGCAGGAGAGTTTACGGACTTTTTGCAAGTCACGCATCAGTACATGCGCTCCTTCATCATCGAGTATGCCTTCCGGCACAACTACACCATGAACAGGGAGGTGCATGAATGTTCTTTCTTTCTTTCTCTCTTTCTCCCCATTCTCTCATATTTGAATGTTCTTTCCGTATTTTTCTCCTTATCTCTCTCATTTTGCTTCATTAATCTCTCAAAATCAGGCAATTGTGTCCGCCATCGAATCCTTTTACACCTATTGGCCCGACCCCTCCGATGTTTGGCGTATCAGGCAACTGTTCATTGAGCTAACCACCGATGCCTACTACTCCCACCCGGTGTCCCGCTCGGCCCACTTACACTCGGACACCGGCTCGCGCACCTTTCTCTACGTCAACAATTATAATTTCTCCAAACAGCGCGAGAACTCCGCCGAGCAAGTATCCCACAACTTCCCAACATGGGCGGGTAAACTTTATTCTATTCCTGTTATTCTACATTCTACAACTTTTGTTTCAAGGAAGTTGTCACGAGTGCGACCTGTACCTGCTGTTTGGGTTCCCCTGGATGCCGGTCGAACTTCTGCCCAAACAGATGCGCCCCGTGCACTGGATAGAGGTGGACCGGAATGCCAGCACAGTGTTCTCCTCCTTCGTTCGCCAGTTCATCAAATACTCGTCCGACCCCCCTCCCCCCCCCCGTCTCCACAAATTTATATCATCCATTATTCCATCATAGAGATCCGAATCTGCCCAATGACGGGAGCTGGATGGCCCATCAGCCCCGGGCACATTGGTACATGGAGTTTAACTACACGAGGGGACAAAGTCTGAGTGTGCCAGGCACCCTCGCCAGAGACTACAGGTTTGAGCAGGTGGCCTTCTGGGAGAACTACATTCCCGCGGTGAGGAGTAACTCATCCCAAGCCCAAAATCACTTTTATGTCCATGTTATCGTCAGCTGGTCAACTACATGACTACCACCTTCTCGCCGGAGGAGGGCAGTGTGCGCAACGAGTTGACTTTGTTTAGGGTGGGTCAGCAACAACATTGATCCCTCCCTGCCTGACCCCCCATATCTGATCCCATCCTTCCTTTGAAGATGCTGTTCGCGCTGTCTCTGCTGGTGCTGATCGGTCTTTTGGTGCTGTCCCTGTCGCTTGGCTACGACGTGTGCACTAGACCCCTCAGGGAACGCTGGGGAGGAGGACAACAGTACACAATGCACGGATGGGCGGAGGGAGAGGAGGCGGCGGGTGGCGGACGAGGGAGGAGAGCGCGGATGGGGATGGACAGCGGCGGGAGGAAGAGCGCGGAGGAGGAGAGGATATCCAGTCTCTGAAGGAAAGAAGAGCTGACTCAAGTGCATGGATGATGATCTCATTTCACTGAACAGATCCAAGCTCAATGGTTGACCCATTTTTAAAATACTTTTCTAAAAATAGTTGGCACCAGAGGGTACTTTTGTAAAATAATTTTTTAACTGGATTATAAAAAAGGATTTTTTTTTACATATTTGGGCTTCGGAATCCATTTTTTGGTTCTTTTTCCCTCCATTTCGTCACCCATTCATTAATAATATAATATGGGATGAATCATGGCCCATTTCGACACCTTCTCTCCTTTATATTTTTGAATATCCACCATTATTCATTCATCTCACCGATAGATGTGCTTGCTACATATATTCAATGTGCTATTTTTCGCCAAATTTTACATCCCCCCCCCCCGAAAACTGGATCCGCCGAAGTCGGACTCTCCGGCTACATTCTTCTGCTGTTCTCCTTTCCTTTCCTTTGTCCCTTTGTTGACCTTTTTCAAAAAAGCAATAAAACGCCAGAAAATCATTAATCGATTTTTTAAAAGATTTTCAATTCAATTGCCAATTCAATAAGTGCGACTAATGTTTTTTTCAATGATTTGTTTGGCAGTCAAAAAACTCTTTACCTTGTACATACATATGTAATACTCCTCTTTTGCTTAAAAATCTAGGAGAGAGGTTGGGATCCAGCGAACGAGTTTTCTTAAAAGCTGGTCTTCTTTATGCAAATTCACTGATGAGAAACCGGTTGGTAGATTAATGGGTTTTTATATATTTATTCAGACTTTCCGGGTCCATGGCACAAAACATCCTAATCATAAAAGCAAATTTGAACAAACTTATGTCGGCCCCTTCAAACAATCCGGATGAAGAAGAAATTGAACTCACAGCGATGATAATACAGACTGATATGAACAATATTTTGAAAGAAAAAAGTGGGGTTTTAAATAAATGTATGGATTTTATAGGGAAAATTTGGTTACGGTGAACCCCCAGTGAACAGGGGGTGCGGGGATCACCGTTCACCGCTACCCCTTACCACCGCCACCGCGAAATCCCGTCCCCGCCTGCGGTGGCCGAGCCTTAGTTTGTACTGTTCAAATTGTACACCATCCACACCCATTTGGTGAATGGATTGGATAGTATAGAATGGAGGGAGGAAGAGAGGGGAATGGATGGATGAGAAAGAGAACAGCAGAATATTGATTGGGTAGGTGGGTGGGGGAGGGAAGAGATGAGTGGGTTGGGTGGGTGGGTGGAAAGGGAGAAGAACAAAAAATGAGGTTGAGGGGAAGGGGATAGCAGGAAAGTGCGAGTCGGAACTGCAACAACCCATCCCCAAGTCGGATCAAAACCAGAACAACCCATTGAGTGAGTGGACCCTAACCCCCCACACACGTTGTTGTTTTAATTTTTTATTTTTAATGATTTCTTTTTCTAAAAATGCCAAATACATATGTAAAAAGAATGTACAAAAAATTGATTTTCTGTATAGACTTTAGGATTAGGAATATAATGTGAAAAATTTACGATCAGTCAATATAAAAGTCAATGCGTTTAATTTTTTCTCCCGGGTGATTTCCAGATTAAATTTTTGAAAAAACTCAATTTATTATCCAAACATTTTAAAATTTGCCTTACAAATGCCAATGTACTTATGTACGTATTTACCACTTGTTATTTTATTTATACATTGTTAAATTCAGCATCAAACTAATGATAAACTACGGATTTATTTCCTTCGCTTTGTCTTCATCGCACAATAATATTATGAGTTATGACGCGGATAACAAACGGGCAATTGGCCATAAAATGTAAGTGTCTTCTATGTATCTAAAAATAATAATTACGACGATGAATTGGGGGTGGGGGGTTGGGTGAGTGATAATAAGCTGATAAGAACCCACCCAACCCATCTATCCTCTTACTTATCTGTCGTTTCTATAGTTCCACCCATACGTCCGTCAACCGACGTCATGTCCTGCAGCAGGAGGAGGACAGAGAATATTTTAGTCCTTTTTCGGTTCTGATTTTGTTTGGTTATCCGATTATTTCCGCCTGCAGAGTGATGATCTCTCCCAAATCTTCCCCTTCCTCCTCTTCCCCCCCCCCCCCGCCTCCACCCCTCCCTTCCTCTCTACTTCCTATCTTTCTTTCTCTCCTCCCCCTCCCTCTTCCCCCGGGGCCCTTTTTTTCTTTCCAATTCACTTTGTTTGTTTCCTTTTTCTCCATCCATCACATCGCCATTCCTTTCTCTCTCCATGAATCGAGTTTATTGGGTGGGTTAGAGTTTAGAGACGGCAAGTTCAAGGCGTTCTCTTTTTTTCGCATTCCTTTTCTTCCCGTTTCCTTCCCATCTTTCCCTTACGCTACTTGCGCAGCTTAAAAGACATGTGTTACAACTGCAACATACTGTAGCTGCATAATATATTGCTCAAATAAATGCCGAGTTCTGTCCAACATGTTTTTGACCCCCTTTCCCATGTGCCTCTCTTTCTCTCCTTTTGTTCCCCTTTCTTCGACTTTCTCGTCCATCTCTCATCAGCTTTGCGCATCGTTCCGTTTCATTGTCTTCTCTCCCTTCCCATCTCTCCATTCCTCCTCGTCTGTCCCTCTCTCTCCCCTTTTCGCCCTCCCCTCTCTCCATTCTTCCTCCTCTTCTGTCCCTCTCTCTCTTCCTCTTCTCTCTTCCCCCTCCCTCCCTTCTCTCCCTCTCCATTCACCCACTCTTTGCCACCCCAAACCATTCATTCTCTATGGAAACGCTGTTTATGAACATCAACTTGCCAAGCAGCACAAAGTTTGGCGGTGATGTGATGAAATAGAAGAGAAAAGGAAGGCGCGGAAGCCATGTTTTGACCTTTTGAGTTCCCTCCAACTTTCCCCCTCCTGAAGTCCTTCAGCGCTTTACCCTTCCCTTTTAATTTTTCGCCGCGGTCGGCGCCGCGAAACTAGTTTTTTCACTAGGGTTTCCCTTTTAGTTCTCAAAATTAGCGAAAATTTTTCGCGCGGCGCATATCGGCGCCGCAAAACAATGAAAATTGAGCTCTCAAACCAAAAATACACACATAAAAATCGATTTTTCAGCGCGAATAAAAAAAAGGTCGCCAAAAATTTTTCGATTCCCCCCCCCCGAAAATTTTTTCTGGCTACGCCACTACCCCGTTCTCGTTCCTCTTACCCCTCTCCGCCCCTTGCTGTTTGCCTTGTACCCCCTTTCCTCTCCCCTCTCCGCCTAAATGTCCTTTATTCCCCTTTTATTTCTCTGTCCTCCTCAGCCGCCTCCCATTAAAGCATTGTTCCGTTCAGAGAAAGAACATCGATGGCCAAGTGATCTCGTCACGTCCCTTGCACCATCGATCGATCGGCGGGTCCTTCCTCCCTTCCATCCTTCTCTTCCGTCCACTGCCAATCTCAACACATTCCCACCATTCGCCCCCGATGAAGGCACCGTCCGACCAACCAAAGGAACAAAAAAGGGAAGAGACCCTGTTGGTGCACGGGGAACCCCTTCAGTCGGCCAGCGGAGTTACTGCCAAGATGAAGCATCTGGCAGACACGGCAGGACCGTCGTCGAGCGAAGGTGGGCGGGCAAGGGGAGAGGGAGGGAGGGACAGGGGGAGGGGGGGGATAAACTCCCAACAACCACAACCCAACAAACTTTTCCTCAGGCTCTATCCCGCGCGAACAGAGTCCCTTGCCGTCGCCCTCCTCCGCCACTCTCTTCTCCGGCTACCGCGGACTGTTCATGGCAGGCGGCGATGACAGTGCGGAACAGGCCTTGCTGCGGTTGTTCGCCGCCGGGGGTGTGCTGTTCGTGTGCGGTCTGTACCTCCTGCACATCGTCGCCATTTGCTACGGGTGGGCCACATCCTCTCATAAATACAATCGGTCTTTGATCCCTTTCCTTGCCCGGCTCAGGCGGTATCGACTCCACCGGGTGCCAAAGCCAGCAATTCAAAAAAGGTCCTGTTCCTCTCCCTTCGGCAGACATGCCAAGGAACCTTTGGTAGAGCAATGGCCCGGAGTGTCCATTTTGAAGCCGCTGGTCGGTATAGATGACCATCTGGAGGACAATTTGGAGACCTTCTTCACGCTCGACTACCCCAAGGTGAGATTGATCCGAGCTATAAAGCGAAGCTTATCCATCCATCACAGTATGAGCTGTTGTTCTGTCTGAACAGTGTGGAGGACCCCGCATACCAAGTGGTGGAAGCACTGTCCGCCAAATACCCATTGGTCCACAAACAGATCTTCATCGGTTGGGTTGGGGTTGGACCAAATTATGGAATTGGGGTTTGTCCATTTCGCAGGTGGAGAACGCGTTGGGCTGAATCCGAAGATCAACAACATGTACCCCGGGTACATCGCCAGTCGGTAAAACGGAGACTGGGGGAGTGGCTACCCTGCTCTGGAGAGTACATTCCACTCGCTACTCAAGGTACCCGCTTATTCTGGTCAGCGATCAGGGCATATTCATGCCGGAACAAGCACTACGGGACATGGTCGGCGCACTGCTCGAGGAGCCAAACGTGGCCCTGGTCACCCAACTTCCCTTTTTCCGCGATCGTGGTGATTCCTTCGCTGCCGCACTGGAACAGGTAATTTCCGCACCGCTGACTAGCCGACCCCAAACAGTCCTTCCCTACCCGCAGGTCTACTTTGGCGGTGCCCAGTCCAGAATCTACTTGGCTAGTCATGCTTTTGGCTTTGTATGTTCAACAGGGATGAGTTCTCTGATGGTCAAAGAGATTGTGGAGCAGTCCGGGGGCATCAAGCAGTACGGTGCCTTTTTGGCCGAGGATTACTTCCTGGGCCAGGCCTTTGTTAAGCGGTTCGTTCGGCCCATCTCCCTCCCAGTGGATCATTTCTCCGATTTCAGTGGATTTCGGAATGTGATCTCGCATATGCCGGCTCTCCAAAATCCGGCCAATCCCTCCGTCCGTGCTTTCCAGGAACGTATTTGCCGGTGAGTATTCATTCAAGGGCGGCCAAGTCATACTTATCATATGGTGGGTGATAAGGTGGATCAAACTGCGCATTGCCATGCTGCCCCACACCATTCTGCTGGAGCCCAGTCAGGAGAGTGTGGTTTCCTCGGTGTTTGGTGCCCTCTCCGTCTGTCAGCTCTTCGGCTCCTGCTGTGTCCCGCCCTTTCTGCTCCTGCACTTCTCCTTCTGGTGTCTCTGCGACTATGTTCTGCTCCGCACCGTCCGGGTACTGCTCCATCTTCTCCCCCCTCCAATATTCTCAATTCCTCTCCCCACCAACAGAATGGTCCGTTGCCCTTTTCGCTGGGCACTTTTCTCCTCTGCTGGCTGTTCCGCGAACTGATGGCTTTCCCCATCTTTGTCAAGGCGGTCCTGAACCCGCACATCGGATGGCGCCTAGGCACCTATCGACTCCGCTGGGGTGGCCGCATCAAGGAACGATGAATGGACTGACAAGAATGGGCAGTTTGGCCACAACAACGAGTCCAACTCGTCATGCCCCTTCCCACTCCCAAATTTGTCCATTTTTGACCACTTTCCATACCCTTCCCAACAATCCTCGCTCATCGTTTTACCTGTCCCTTCCCTTCCCCCCCACGCCGTTGTTTTCCTCCGATCTGTTGCTCTGTTAACCCTTCTTCCTTCACATATCACCAATCCGATACATTTATCCCCCCTCCGCTTACACATATCATCTCCCTTCTCTCTCCCCCTTCGTTTTTGCATTCCATCCTTCCCACAACGAGACCATACAATTTTTATCTTTGTCAATTTTCAATTTCTATGAAATTTATTCAACTTTTCACATGCTCTTCAACAGTACAAACACAAAAAACACTGTCTTATTGTTTGGATATTCTGATCTGCTTGTTTATTGGTCTGATCTGTTCCTTTCCCTAATCCATCAGCAGGTCGTCGGTCTCGCCACGTTTCTTCCTCAGTCTCAGCAAATAATCACTCAGTTTGTCGTGTTTGCCGCCGTGCACTTCCACTGAATGGACACCAAAATGCACATTTAGATGAGAAATAAGGAGCTGGGTGGTAGAGGTGTTCCGGAACCCAAATTATGACCGGATCCGGAACCCGGTTTTAGTTCCGGAACCGGAACTCAAAAAACCCCGGAACTTTCGGGATCCGGAACTTCCGGAACAGCTCTACTGGGTGGGTGGGACATCACAGATGCCCGGATTGACTCACTGATCGGGGATCTGGCCGGAACTGCTGCGCTGGCTGGAGTGGCGGAAAAGATGACGAGAAGCGGGAGAAGGAACAGCGGGAGGAAGAAGAAAAAGAAGGCGGTGATCAAGTTGGAGCAGTTCATTGGGGGAGGAAAAGGTTGTTGGGTGGATGGTAAGTTTGTTGTTGTTGTAATTGGAAAATGAACGCGAAAGTGATGTGTCGATCGAGAAATGAATTGGAGGAGGAGAGAATTGGACGAACTAACGAATCGATGGGTACGATCAAAAAAAGGGATAGAGAGGGGCAGAAGGGTTGAGAAGGTGGGAGGAAGAGGTGGGGGGGGGGGAAGGAAAGTGGTGTAGTCTTGAAGAAGAAAATGTCAACAGGAGTGGAGACAGGCAAAACATAAGTAATCAGTGATCAGATACTAACAAACTTGTCGGGACATCCATTTTATGAAGCGCAAAGTAAGCACAAAACATTGCCCAATACGAGTGATCCCAGCAGGTAAATATCATGCAAAATGAGCCCAATATTGAAAATTGATCGGTTTGGGGTGGGGACGGGAGGGACATTGGTCATCATCGCCAGATGTCCGACCGGTGTTGACTAGCTCGCCTGTGGTGTCTCATCGGTATTATCTGACAGTATCTCCGCCAACACTTCGTCTATCGGTTTGCGGGGACCAAAGGAAGGGCGGATGAAGGCGTATTCCATGCGGGGAGAGTCGGACAAAGAACGGAGCTGGGGAAGGAGCAGCAGGACACGGCCGAACCTTGGGAAGTTAAGTGGGGGGTCGAGGGTGAGGGAAAGAACACATAAAGTTCAACCTGGTCGGGGAGGGCTGGCGACGCATGGCGTGCTGTTGCAGCATCAGTTGGGCCTGGTCCTGGAGCTGCTCCACCAGGGCGCCACTTTCTGATCCCATTGCCTCTAAATTTGGGAAAAGCATTGGAGTGCAAAACAAGTGTAGTTGATGAAAGATGAGAGAAGTGAACCTGGACGAAAGAGGACAACCGCCTTCAGACAGGCCAACTCGGCATAACCCAATTCCAACCGTTTGAATTGGTCGTGCAGGGACTGAATTTGGCGGAGGAGCAAGGGGCCGAGGAAGGCAGAGGCCGGCCGATCGAAGCTGATCAGTAGTGGTGATGAACACTCGAAGGAACTGAGCAGGAACAGCTCCGACCAGACACTCTTCAACAACAGCATCTGACAAAGGGGACAAACTTAAGGATAATAACAGAAAATGGGACATGGACTGACCCGGTCGGTGTTGCACAGAGCACCGAACGACGGCATCCCTTGTGCCCACTTGACCACTGTTCGCAACATTTTTGTGCACATTTCGCCAAAAGCGACCCTTTCCTCATCGGTGAGCTCGTCCACTTGGTGGTGATGCTGGCGATTCTGCAGCTCCCTGCAGTTGACGTGGTTGTTGCAGTCCGACGGGGATGTTCGGTGGGAGGGCGAGCTGGTGGTACCCCTTTGGGGCATGGAACGGAGAAAGTCGACGGAGGAGAGAACGGAGCAGTCCCTGCAGAACAATTCATAGGTAAATCTACCGTATTTCCTCTAATTATCGCCCGGGCAGAAATTTTTCAATTCCCCCCGGAGGGGGGGGGGCGGAAATTAGAAGGAGGGCGGAAATTTTTCAATGAAAAAATTTTGGGAAAGGGGGAAGAAAAAAGGGAAGAACTTGGCATTTTTGGTCC
>JAQIYK010000286.1:0-15989 GCA_034700465.1 Rotylenchus robustus
AACAAATTTAAAATTGAAAAAAATAAAAATTATTTTATTAGGAATATATTTTTAATATTGGTTTTAAATATTTTTAAAATTAAAATTTAATTTGTTATTTATTTATTTATTTTTTACTTAAAATTTAAAAAATAAGAAGAGGGGAGGGGAGGGGAGGGGATAATAGGTTTTTTTAAATTTTTAAAAAGAAATAAATTTTTTATTTTAGAAAAGTAAATAAATTTTAAAAATATACTAAGGGTGTAAATTTTGGCAATAACACTAGGTATCTCACAGTCAATTATCAATAAATTCGAAAATATATCTTAATGTAAAAATTATCGATATTATTCCTAATTCCTTAAATTTTTTGCCAAACCTTTATTTTGACAAACTCAGGAAATAGAAGGACTACATTAAATACACCGAGATGGTGTCTGTTTATTTTTACCTCCACGCTCTCCCCTTCCTCCTGCTGATCATCATCATCTGCTGATCTGCTAATCGGGATCTGTTGGTCAGCAATATCCATTTCTTTGTAATTTCTTTCAAAATTCCGCCTATTCGGCAATTTTTGAATATTTTTGTAATAATTTGGCAATAAATTAAAATTGTCGATTATTTGCACATTATCATCACTATCACTATCATCACTCCATCCATGTTCCCAAGGCCGATGAGAATGGTCAGATTCCGCAGATTCAAGTCCATTTACGAAGAAAAGAAATACATTGCTAATAATTGTAAGGAGTAATAAAAGGTAGAACCCAAACATAATAATAAATTGATTTGCTTAAATTAAAAATTAAATTATTCAAAAAGGAATAAATAATTAAAATAATAATTCATTAAGTTTATTATAATAATTATATATAATATAGTGTAAAAATAATTCAAATGAATTATTTATTTTATGTTTCAATAAAAATTATTATTTATTATACTGATTTTCTATATTCATATACGTAAATAGAATAGATGACGTAATAAGAAACAAGTATGCCATCCATTCTATGGGATAAAAATTCAGTCAATAAATTATAGGTAAAGCAATTGTGGTAGGTAGTAGAAGTAGATAGATGCATATATTTAATAAAAAATCAATTAATTTACTAGTTTAAATTTATCTCAGGAAACTAAATTTTATGCGAAAAATAATAAAAAAATATTTTGGTTGAAAATCAATATGTATGTAAACATAACTTTTTATTATTTTTCAAAAATAAATTATTTATTTCGTTTCAGATTTATAAATATGTAATAATTAATTGTAAAAACTTTCTATTAGATACCAGATTTTTTTTGAAATTTTTTGATGCAAATGTCAGGAAATTGTGTTTTTTTATTTAATTTAAAAAATCGATTATTAAATTTTTACTAAATAAGAATTTTGGTACTATCGTATTAACTAGGGAAGGGGGCAAAGTAGTAACAGGGGAGAAGGCGCCGTAATAATGGGGGGGGGGGGCGGCAAAACCCTCCAAAAATGTATGTGCCCTCCCCATTTCGGTGCCCCCGGATAAAATTAACAATATATTTCTAAAAATAAAAATGTTAATTTTAACGATTTAAAGACTTAATTTTAAATAATTAAAAGAATTCCAATACAAAATTGAAAAATCGAAAATCGGTTTTAACCAAAAATATTAATCGAATTATCCCAAAAAATTATTTATATTCTTAAAAAAAACAATAGCAAGATGGAAACCATAAAAGAATATACGAATAAACGAATAAAAATAAAAGCAATTTAACTGAATTGGTTTTAATTTGTTAAACATGTTTAAAAAATACACCTAAATTCATGTTTTATAATTTTTAAAAATATATTATGCCATTTTATAGAAAATTGCTTTTTTTAGAAATTCATCCATAAAAATAGTATTTTTTGTTTTAAATTTTTGATTTTTCATATTTCCCACATCTAATCTATTTGATTTGACCAGCAGTTTCTTCCTTTCTTCTAATCACTTTCTTGGGAATGGGCAAGAATACGATTCGGTACTGGATGTTCGGGCCCAAGCTCGGCTTGTTCGCCAAGCAATTTTTGCCAATTGGATTCGTTGGCCGCAAAGGCTACGTCCATTTGGTGGCATTCGCTTAAAGTATCAATTACACCAATAAATATAAATAAATTAAATGCAATTTAAAAAATATTGACTGTTAGATTTTTTATCATTTATGAGGCTCATTTTTACCCAAACATTATTTCACCCAATAACCCAAAAACGTTTATTTCATAATTATTAAAAAACAATAAAAATGAAAAATCGTAAGCCTTTAATTTTCCTTGAAAATTTTATTGTGTGCAATAATCTTTTGGTGAAAGTAGTATCAATAGAAATTTTATATTTTAATTTCCTTTTAAATGTTTCAGAATAAAAAATTTCAAATTTGAAAAATTCCATTTGAAAATTATACGTGTTTAATGGCTCCGGATGCTTCGATGCGATCAGTTTCTTCCAGAAATTGTGCGTATGCTCAATGATTTTTTGCGCAAATTTGCCACTTTTGAATTGGCTGTTGAAGCCGAATTGGTTGGCCGGTTTGGCAGGCATTTTGTAGACGCGCAACCATTCTGTTTATGGCATATATTTTACTATTTTATCACCAAAAATTTGCATATTTTATTATAAAAACACCTTTGGTTGCACTGAGAAGGTTCGGCATGAATTTCTCCACGTCCAATAGCTTGTTGATCTCAGGCGCCAGCTCATCATTGACATCAATGGCTATCAGCTTAAAGGAAATATTTTTATTTTTATGTAATAAATTAACAATAAAATAGTGCTGGAATTACTAAAAAATATCTTTCCTAAATCATTTACTTTCCAATCTGTTTCGCCTTGATCCAGCAACGCCAGCACTCCCAACACTTTGACCTAAACATATAACCCTTTTTATAAAAGTATACAAATATATCTATATACAATATACTACATTGATGTATATTATAACCTGTATGACTGCCCCACGTTTGTGGGCAGTGGACCCAATTTCGATCACATCGATTGGGTCGTTGTCCCCTTGTGATCCGGTCCACACGTCCATATGATTTGGGTCTTCCCAAGTTTGGGGCAACGCCCCGTAGTTCCACATGTAGCCCATGTGGGGGAACACATTCTCCACAAATCTAGGCACCCCTTTCTTCTCGTCCTGTTTAATGGGTGACATCGGCTCTACGGTAGAAATCTGAAAATTTATTTTAAGAAAAATTTTCCTATGTAACATTTAGATTTTTTTTATATTTATTTATATTTAGGTACTACACAAAATAAATTGTTTGTATATTGTATTTTTTTATTATGAATTACCCCCCCCCAGCCCCATCTGCGGACTTTATAGATTGTACTTGGTGAAAATAAAAATAGGTTTTTTAATAAAAATATAGAAAAATGTTAAAAATTTGTCCAGATATTTAAATTTCCTAAAAATATATAAAATATTCATTCGTACACCAACCTCCATTTTGGCGTTTGATCCCTTCGGAATTTCTACAACCATATTATACACTATTTTATCTTTAGATTTAGATGCATAGAGAGGGATGTCGTGCCAAGGCGAGATCAATTGTCCGTCAGGACCCTCTAAAAAATAAAATTAACCAAAATACTGCATACGCTGTATACGGTAAATACAGTTTTTAAAAATATATTGTCAAAAAATAATAATTTTAATAAATTGATTTATTACTAAAGAACATTCGGTAGTTCAATGTGTGAAGATTGCCCCGTTCGATGGTCTCGTACGTGGCTAGGGAAGATGCATCCGTAAAAGTAACCAATACACTAAAACAATTTAATTTTTTTGCAAAACATCAATTTTTTAACAATTCATTTTATTCAAAAAAACAATTTGGATTTTGGTATAATAAAGGAAAATTTGCATTTTTATCACAAAAACTAAGAATTTTTTTTATCTAATACATGCCTAGTCATTAATTAAAAAATGAAGAAGAAAGTTCATATTTAAAGTGGAATTTTAACAAAAACTATTGTAAACTAAATATAAAAATTACCGTATTTTAAAAACTAATGTAAGCGTTTAGTTTATTTTAATAAATATTTTGTCCAAAAATTTAAATGAACCTTGTAAGTATTATTAGGAGCATTGTGTGACCTCCAAAGTACATAATCAAAAATGAATAATTAATTATAATAATATTCAAATTTATTAAATTGCTAAATCTTTAATTGCTATTTTATACTATCAGATTTTCAATTTTACATTTCCATCTCCAATTTTAACTCAAACTTAAAAATTACTAATTTGGAGTTATAATCAGTGAAATATTTTAGGCGAGAAACTACACAAATAAATTTGTAAAATTTTTGGAAATAAGACACGCTTACTGAACGCCCGTGGTTTCAATTTATACAAAATTAAGAGAATTTAGCAAATAATTTCAATTTGAACTTAAAATTCCTAAAAATTTTCCAATTTTTAAAATAAAGTCATTTTTTAAAGAATTTTGGATTTTTGTGTTTTTGATAATTTAGGGATTGGATTTTTTGAAGGGTCTTTTCAAGACGTCCAAATTTGATTAGAAAAATAAGTATAAAGGAACAGACAATGTAAGAGAATATATTTTTATAAATTCAAAAAATACAAAAATAAATAAATAATTTAAAAATATTATGGTTAATTAATGGTATATTCATCACTACTTATATACCCCACTTAAATGTCTGAATCCAAACAAAATGCACACACGAGAATATACACGTGGCTATGTGTGTGGACATGTTTACCTTAATCTTTTTAATATATGATTTTTTAAAATATAAACGACATTTGACATAGATAATATGTATAGCTAAGGTAAATAATATTTTATAATATTATAAAATATAAATCAATAGTGTATATACATACATACGTATAGGTAGTTGATGCTTCGTCTTATAAATTTTCTTCACAACATTTCCGAACAATAAATTATAAAAAGTCATATGGCCGAGAGTGTGCGCTGGCATTTTATATTATATAATAAGCGCGATAATATACGAGCCATAAGGTTATGCTGGTATACAATCCATAAGGTTATGCTCGCATAAAAAGTCAGGAGGTTATTATGCAGCGATAAGCCGCGTGGACCCGCCATTTTTCCGAATTTCCTGGCAATATCGAATGCCTATTTCCTGCAAATTTAATCAATTAAAACGTGTCAATTTCCGCAATTTTGATATGAATTGATTTTAATAAAGAACAGAATAATTTAAGAAGTCAGTTTGACTGAATAGAAGGTTATTTTAGGTTAAACCTAAAATAAGTTTTAAATTTATAAAAATTAAGTTTGTTGAATATCTTAAAAAGTTAGTTTTAAAAATGTTACACAACAGTAGTTTGGTATTATTATTGCAAATTTAATGAGGAATTTCTTTCTGTTAACTCTCACTTAACTTTTTATATTAAAATACCGTAATTAATGGAAAATAATTATCTCGAAAATTGTGATATTCATTATTTTTCATTTTTGAAACGTTTAAAACGTTACGTACGTTAATGTTTGTTAATTTTTTCATTTTGCGTTTTACTTTTGTAACGATTTTTCAATTTAGCTAACTGATTGTTTTTATTTTGTTTAGTTTGATCAATTTGAATAGGCAATTTTCTTATTATATTTAATGCATTTCACGAGTTATTCTTTTTAATTTATTTTTAAATTGTTTTCAAAATGTTTTTTTAAAAATTAATACAATTGTTGAATTTTTTTCACCATCATCCATTATTTGTGAAGAAGTTTCAGTAGTGAATTGATTGATGAGTGGTTGGTCATTCTTATGTATTTTATTGTTTGGGAGGAAAAAAGGACAGTGAATGTGTTTATTATTAATTGGGGTGGGGATTGGGGATCTATCCTCTTCTTCTTCATCTTCATCATTGTTTCCACAATGCCTATAACTGGATCAAAGTCCATAAATGGAATAATAAACATTTATTTATAATTTTGTTAATTGGAATTTAAATTAATTTTTATTCATAATTTAAATATTTAAAAATTAATCATTTTTAATTTTATTTCTTGATAAATTTTTTATTTGATGTTTAAATTTTATGACAATAAATCTACCAAAAAAAGAGAATTAAAGTAAATAAATCAAATAATAAATTTATTTATTTTTTTATTAATTTTAATATTTTTTGGTAATTTTTGATTGGAGCATTTTAATATTTAAATTTGATTAAATGTTAAACTAAAATGGAGAATCTTAAGAGATAATAAAATAAAACAATAAAAAATAAGTTTTTTTTTCAAAATATCCGTATTTTTTTTATCTCAATGAAATATTGAATTTTTTTTATGAAATCTTTAAAAAAATTAAATATTAATTTAAAAAACTAAGGTTATGAAACTATAATCATAATTAGATTCATTGTCAATTGCATTAAATCCTCTCAAAATAAGGGAAATTTTTTTTGACTGATCCGGCGGATTTCAGGAACATACGATATAATAATGGACATATTTTTGACTTATTATTTGCTGATTTCAACCCATTTTGATCGGATGGTTAGCACGTGCACACCAACGGCAATAACCACAACAGAATTTGTAGCAACAAAAACAACCCCAACCAAAACTACAACAATTGAACATCCGCCGATCAGCTCAAGAAGTGTCATTGGTCAGTTTCATAATTACCCTTTTTCTTTTTTCCTTTTTTTTGAGAAACCCCTAAATATTTTGTGATTCATTCAGCCATTTTAAAAATTGAAAAATTCACAAAATGATTGGAGTTTGAATTTAAAGAGCAAATAGAGAACGAAGCATACGAAAAATATTTTAATATCTTTCTGTAAATAAGTTTCATACCACCTAAAACGTTGAAACAGGCTAAACTTGATATAATTTTAGCATTTTTCATATGGAATTTTTATGAGATTTACAAAATACCACATTTTGTTAAATTATACTTTTAATAATAGATTTTTGAGTTTAAAAATATTAAAAAATATTCAAAAAATAAAACATATTTAAATTTTAAAACCACAATTTTTATAGATAAATTAATTACTTAATAAATTAAAAAATAGAATTATGTTAATTTATTCTACAAAAAGTTACACAAATGCCCGTTAATACGACATTGTTGGTGACCATGACTAGTTCAAATCCAACAACATCAACACTAACAACCCCTTCAACAACTACAACAACTTCATTAGTGGAGAACGTACCATGCCAGGTTGAAAATTTAAAATAAAATTAATAACTATTTTTTTGTTTTTTATTTTTTGTAAATATTTAATATGTGAATAATAATAATTTTATTAAAATAATTAAATAAAACGATTAATGATTTTTAATTTAATATTTAATTTTACAATTTATTTATTTTTATTTAATATTTTTAAAACTTTAGCCCGAATTGCCCGTACGACGTGAAGACATTAATTCAAGACCAATAACAGAAATGGTCGGAATAAATCCGACAACTTCAGGTATTGATTGATAAAAATAATAATGTTCAATAATAATAATAATTTTTGTGTAATAAATCGTTTATTCAGCTCTAACACTTTCTATTAGCTGTGTTGGACTTGCTCCTAATTCCGCAGTTATTCTGACTGTAAATTTGCATATATTTATTATTATTATTATGCTTGTATTAAATTTACAATTAATTATAAAAATAAATCTTAAATTATTTACGGTGTACATAATATATGTTGATTGCCAATTAACCTTTTTCAAAAATTGATTTATATTTTCCAAAATTTTATTTGAATAATAATTTTTAAACAATTTAATTTTTAGCAATTTATATAAATATTTTTATTGATATTATTCTTTTTTGTCGTTTAAATTTTTTATATGTATTTATTGATTATAATTTAAAATTTAATTTAAAAAGTAACAATTAAAATAATTATTTAATTGCCCCAGTATTTTGGTCCCGGCGGTGCCGATATTGGCAGCGCATTTGCATTAGCGCAAAATGGAGCAGTGTTACAGTGCAACTCGGCTGGCCAATGGTTCATTGGCAATTCAACAAATATTGTCGAATTGGAATGTATTTCATCTTAGTACTTATTAGTACCATATTTTCCGAACTTTAAAATTCTTCAAAAAATATTTACATGGATTTTTCTTTTTATTTTTGTTCATTTTTTGTCTTAATTTTTTAAACCATTTGCCACAGTTTTTATTTTTAAAGAAATTATTCTAAATTTCGAAATACCATTTTTATGTGATATTGTAAAATAAATGACGTCTTATCTATTAAATAGTCGGTTGAAAATATTATCCTACCGTAAAATTAGAGAAATTACGATATTCAATAAATAATTCATAATTGTAATAAATGATAATCCCATATCTATTTTATGCATTTTATAAAGCATTTTTATGTTAATTTTACATATATTTGTATATTAACCTGCCTATGCCAATGTTTTAATGTGTAATATAACTTTATGGGTGTTCTCTAATCTCCATTTGAAATCTTAAATTTTGATTGTGAAGAGAAAGTGCACCTTAATTTACAAATAAAAAACGAACAATTAATTATCGTTTCCTTGTGAAGGTGTGTTCGTCTCCCAAATGGAAAAGGTCAAATATTCGTTAAAAAAATTAATTGTTATTATTTGCTGTTTACTTTTTTTCGCATCCGCCGAAGATTTATTGCTATTCTTCCCTTTCACAATTTTCACTTTTTCGCATTCATTTATTAAATACCTATTTAATGACCGGATTTGTAAAATTGAGCTCATTTTCATATCCCAAATTTTATTTTTCCAATTATCAAAAAAACAAGTACCTAATGCAATTTTGGAATATATAAGTAACCCGTCAGGTACTTCTTTTGCTATGGGATAGGTAGGTAGCCCCTAAAATGGGATAGGTATCCTCCCAAACAAAAAATGGGGTAGCCCCTCTTTTATTTCATTTGCTACGGGACTGGGGGCTCTTATTGGAGGGGGGCCTTAATGGAGGGGGGGGGGGGGAGGGCTCCTATTTTTCAATAGTTCATACCCCTAGAAGGTGCCCCTATTGAAGGGGGGGCTCCTATTGGAGGAAATACGGAAAGAATAATTATTGAAAATAAATAAAAAAAACAAAAGGTAAATTATAAAAAAGTTTTTTACGCCCAAACCCAATTAAGAAAAAATTTCTTATTCGACAAAAATATATTTAGAAAATATTGTTTGTATTCGACAATGACATATCGTCATGTTTCGCAACGATTTGTCGAATTTTTGTATGCCCAACTGCGAATACATACCAATCTTATGCTGGGCATACTGATAGGCGCGTTTGTCAGCATTTTGCCCATTTTGTTACTAATTACATACAGTACATGCCCTTCGGCAGTTTGGGAACATGGTAAAGTTAACTCTTTTAATTTATTAGCGATGGGAAGCGACAATATTTTATCGGAATTATTACCGTACATATTCAAAATTTGTCATTTGTTGGAAATGGATTTTTTTTATTCTCCAAGGCCTGCTGGCCAACATTCAAATATATAATTTTAAGGTTGTTTTATTTTTAATTTCAAATAAAAATAAAATGAGTATTTCATTCATGCTTTGTACATTGAAATTCCGAAAACTTGAACATTTTCATTAAATTTTTTCTTTGAATTATCTTTCATTCAGAGCCCAAAAATTGTGTGGCTTTCAAGCTTAATCGTCTAGCACCTCATGGAAAACCAGAAATGCCAGCAATACTCAACCAACACATGAAGGCGTTCAGAAGAATTGAAAAAGAATTCAAATACACATATAAAGGTGAGAAAAAATAGCTTAAAATAGCTGAATTGTTGAATTAATTGAATTTTAAATTATCCAGATGAAATGAATTTAAATATTATTCAAATAATCTTTTATTTTAATTATTTATTAAAATAGTATTCAATGAGATTATTTATTTATGTTCTAATTATTACAAATTAAATACTTTTTCAAATTAAAATTTCTTGTAATAAATTCCGCAAATATTAAAAATTTAGCAAATGGAACAGTGGCGTTGGAAATTGCGAAAAAGGTCCGTGTGTTTTGTTGGATTTTCACCAACGAAACTTACCACGAGTCGCGCGCCCGCCACGTCCGTGCCACATGGGCCCAACACTGTTCCCACTATCTGTTCTTCTCCTCCAAAGACGACCCGACACTGCCCGCCATCGACACGGGCACCCCGGTCCACAACAACTCCCACTGGCGCAAAACCAAATGGGTGGCACAGTACATCTACGAAAACTTCTTGGTAACTTACAGTGATGGTCGATAGTCCAATACCCACTCCATTTCAATGTTTACATTCCTAAATGAGGACAACATTCATATATTTTTGAAAAATTTGACAAATCTCGCAAAAAAAAGTTGAAATGCAAACATTTTTTGTTTAAAACGATGATTAGACCTATTGAAAATTATTTGTTTATGACGAATACAATTTGTTGCTTTTGGTGATCGTTCAAATTTATTTTTATTTTTTTAACATTTTATAATTAAATAATGAAAATTAAATCAAAAATTAGTCAGAATATTTTTTCACTAATTTTGGAAATTTATTTTAGGATGATTTCGACTGGTTTTTCCGCATCGACGACGATTCCTATGTAATTGTGGAAAACCTGCGTTTGATGCTTCTGCCATATTCGCCCGATGAGTTGATTTATTTTGGACACAAATTACGGACTACACTACCCGATCTCGAAGATTATCTCTTTCCGCAAGATAAAAATAAAATTTATTTTATTTTATTCTTTAAATTTATTATAATTAAAAATATTTATTTTTTATCATTATAAATTAGTATATATTATTATAATTAAATTTTTTTATTATAAAATAATATTTAAAAACAATAATATTTCAATTAATTTTTATTTTTATTTATTAAAAATTAATTTTTTACAATGATGATTATAAAGAATATAAATATTTATTATAATTTTTATAAAATATTTCTATAATATTTCATTGTGTTTTAGGTGGTGGTGGTTACGTTTTGAGCAGAAGTGCCCTGAAATTGTTTGTTGAAAAGGGCTTAAATGACCCGACTAAATGTTTCGACGGTGATGCCTACGAAGAAGACCAATACATTGCTGTTTGTTTGGCCAAATTGGGCATCCGATTCGGCGATTCTCGCGACTCTCGACTTCGGCACCGATTTTTCGGCGATTTTATCGGCAAAAATCTGCCGCCCATTACGCTGTGGGACCCATCTTATTTTTGGCTCCAAAATTTATCGTATTATCCACTGCCGCAGGTAAAAATGTTAAAAAATAGGAAATTTTTTTACAAACCATTAAATTTCGCAATAAGGCAAAAACTGGTGCTCTAACAAGCAAAAAACTTGAACAAAAAAATCGTTAAAAAAATAATTTGTTAAAATAATTTTTTATCTTTTATAAGAAAATATTGTATTATTAATGCTGCTTAATTGTTGAGTTCTTTAATGTTTGTAATTAATTATTTTTTGCTTGAATTTTATTATATTTTTTAAATTATTTTCAAGTATTAATTTATTGCATAAAAAGCTGAAGTTGAAAATTAAGTTCCAAAAATATTTAAGTTGATAAAAATATAAGCTTACATTATTTAATTTTTTTAAATAAGTTTTAAAACTTTCATACAATTTTGCAATTTTTCAGCCTAATATTTCGGAAAATTATTTATTCCATATATCTTGCTCAATAGTTTGAGTAGAAAATGAGAAATATTTTTATTTTTTATTTTTTTTTAAATATTTTTAGGGTCCCGACTGTTGCAGTGACTTCGCCATCACTTTCCATTACCTGGACTCGCGCACCTTTTACTTGCTCGAATATCTGATCTACCATATGAATGCGTACGGCTCCCGGAAAATTGTGGCCGAAAATCCGAACTTTTTCGCGGAGGCTAAACAATTTGCGCTTGAAAATATGGGACCGGAAGATAGTTTAAGCTCGAGGAAAACACCAAATTTTCCTGAAACATTTTAAAAAAATTGAATAACTTAAATATCCCATTCAAATGGATTTTCACAAATTTGTATTTTTATAATTATTTTATTGTTGGATTATTGTGTAAAAATATTTTTGAAATGAATTTATTGTTTTTAATACTTTGATCAAATGGAAAGTGGGAACTAAACATATAAGCTAAATGATCCTGAAAAGTTGTGAGACCCAACAAATTTATTTGGGGGGGGGGGTTGAATTACATGGAAATTTATATCTTAAGTTGGCTTAATTTTTAGCGTGATAAATTTTTAGCTAACATTTTTTTCATTTTATTCATATTTTTTAATATTTTGCATTTTTATCCATACTTTTTTGATCGATATTTCCTATATTTTTATATACCTATTTTCAGTCTATATTTTTAATTTGGTTGCATTTACCCATTTTTATTCATATAATTCTTGCATCTTTTTGGATAATGCACATGAATAAAACAGACAGTGAATTTTGTATCATTATATTAATTTTAATTTGTTGAAAATTGAATTAGTAAGTAATGGACATAGGTATATATATTATATATTGTTTTGCAATTTTCGGATCAATTATCAGCGACGACAGCGAGTCCATTTTCCTTGATGGTCTGTGCGATCTCAGTTTTGTCGATTGCCCCATCACCATCTTTGTCCGAAATCAATACATATACATAGCCAAAAATGCACTTAAAATAGAATTTTTAAATTTTCTGTAATTAGTTTTTAATTTAAAGTTTTTTAGCCTTTTCTTCAAAATTTTAAAATTTAACTTCAGAAATTGGAAAACAAAACTATTATGAACCTCCAACAATTTATCAATTCCCTTCAATCCTCCTTCAATTTATGAAGGAGAATTTAACTGTCGAATTTATGAAATGTTATACATTTTTTAAACTAATTTTGAATGTAGAAAAATCATAATTAAAACTCCGACTTAAATTAAAAATTATCCTTAAATTATTTATTATTAACGGTTTTCAAATATTCCCAATTTTTTCCCAATTTTCAAATGGTATAAATAATTTTTATAAACTTTCTCCCTGTTTTTTGGAATGGTATGGTAAAACAGAACTTTCTGAAAAAGAGGTACAAAATATCAATGAGAAAAAGAATATTTTCAAACCTCAAGTTGAAAATATTCTTAACTGTCGATTGGAGGTTCTAAACATGCCTTCAGCTCGTCCAAGTCCAACTTCATGTCCTGATCGCAGCTTGTCGTGATATTGATAACGTTCGCAGCACTGAACTTTGACCGTCCCCAAATGCGGAATTGGCCCTTTAACATTTTGTCGTTGTATTCCGTCGCGTCCAATGGCACAAATGTCGTTTCGTTTATTCCATTAAAATTGGTAGCATTTCGCAACAGAAAGTGCATCTCCTCGCCACTCACTTTTCCATTTTTGTCTTCGTCAGCCAATTGCTTAAGAAAATGAAAAACAATTAATTATAGGTACATTTTGTGCACAATTTAATAAATTGTTTACTCTTAAAACATGCTGTGTTGTAGGGTGGGCAAAAAATGTGTCTTTTTTGCTTAAAAGTACCCATTTTTAAATAAAATTTGTTCCATAGTTTGAGTCCTTTTTGCAAATTTTACTAATTTGTTGAATTTTTGGAAAAAAGTAAAGGTATAAATTTATTTATTTATTTTTTGAAAACCAAGGAATTTTTTGGGAAACCAAGGAATAACCATTTAAAACTATGGTTACCTCTGCTTTCAATTTTAAATTTGAAAGCAAAGGTAACCATAGTTTTTCAATTGAAAGCAGAGGTTTTTTATAAATTTTAATTTTTTAATAGGGTTTAAGAATTTGTTTTAAAAACTGAAAATAGTTACCATGAATTCGTCAGCAAGTTCATCAACAGTCAAGGTGCAGGCTCCTAACAAGAACAAAAAGAAGGCAAATGCTTGGAGCACAAAAAACATTTGTTGGCTTGAAACTCAAAAATAATTAAAATCAAATTATATTTAACATTTTACCCTTTTAATTAAGAATTTTACATTTTTTCAAAATATTTATTTTAATTTTAGTAATTTAGATTTAACATCGTTCAAAAACTTTTAAAAATTTGACTTTTAATTTATAAATAGTTTTATTATGGTGCTATTTTTTTACTTTATATTTTTTATTTCATTTTTTAGATTTAATTAAGTAGTATCTATATCTATCCTTCATCTTGATTATCTCTAATCCCGAAATCAAGTCTAACCATCTTTTTATATTGTTAAGTATAAATTTTTATATAGACAAAATGGACAAAAACGAGTGAAATAAACGGTGCTGAATTAACTGACAATTATCGCTTCTCGACAAGCGAATTTACATTAATTGGCTTGTAAAATACCAAAACACCGGCGGAATAAATAAATTATTTTAATTTCTATTAGAAGCTACAACTACCGTAGTCCATACACTTTTTTCCTATAAATTTTAGAAAAAAAATTTAATAAATTATTTTAGTAAAAAACTAAACTTTTAAAAGATATGAGACATGACACACATGGCTTAAATTTTTTAATGGGATAAATAATTGTCAACTGGTCATTCTTCACCTGGGAATTTTTTGTTCAAATCAACTTATTAGTTTAATAATTGAGTGTCATAATTATTTAAAAACACTATTTTTAACACCGCCGGACCGACTTTAAGATCGACTTAAAACACCATCTTTTCCTAAAATTACTTAAACACCATATTTTGCTAAAATATGGCGTTTTTAAGTCGATTTTAAAATAGTTTATTTATAAATTATAATTTGATGATTTATGTTCCTTAATTCTAAGAAACGGATAAAATATTAAAAGGTAAAAGCAAGTAAAGGCAAGGCAATGTATAGGTACGGTGGCATGGTAAGGTAGGTATACATAAAAAGCAATGTTGTTGATCAGATATTTATTATCAATTCAGCAAAGGTATCTATCTGCTTGCTGCTCGAAACTGTGATATTCGAATACTATCCTAATATTGTTATTATTAATCATATAAATTCATATTTTTATTAGTTTTATTCAACTATATACAATATTATATTAATTTTTGGTAAAACCCCCACCAACACTCGCCCGAATCCAATGAAGGCGTGAAATTCCCCCGAACCGAAACTCAACTGGCGAATAAAAATGACCCGTTTATCGTCATAATATTTAACAACCGCCAATTGAGTTTCGGGAGGAATTTCACGCCCTTTATTGGATTCGGTCGATTCAAACTCTACTACCTCCCCTCCCCCATTAAAACACCTATTTTCCCCGACTAGTGGATTATATTTCTTTGTTTGGCCAATTCCTTCCTTTTTTGCCTTTTTCATAATATAGTAGTGTATCTATGGAAACCACCATATATCCAAGATACAACCAACTTGTTATGATAATAATTATCATTTCAAATGCCTTCGGTTTTACTAAAATAGAAAACATAAAAAACCATTTTTATCACTTTTCCTTTGCATAAAACCATTTTGGCAACTAAATAACGAACTAATGAATCAATTTTCAAGTTTTTGCGCTGAATAATAATGCGTTGTTTTTGATCTCGCTAAACTCTTCTTCTATTCTTGTATAAAATATTAAAAAAAACATTTTTTATAGTTTGATTAGTCACTTTTTCTAGTTTCTTTTGAAATGAAAATATGCGAAAAATTTAAAATAAAAAGTATCTGAACAACTTAAGCAAAATTATTTCAATCAATGCCTTTCAAGAACTTTCAACTGGTGTTAAATTTGTGAGGTATAGTATAACCTAATAATAAATTTTAAAAAAAACCCCCAAAATTACCTTGTGTTATAATTTGGAAAATAAGAGATCTTTTATTTAATGATATCGGAAGTTATATATGAAAAATTTTAAGAAATATTTGTATTATTTTTTATTGCAGAAATATTTGTTGTTATTTTTTTCTTCGTCAGACATAAAATTGCAAATATTGAAAAAGTTCAAAAATGAACAAATTTCCCAATTCATCATTCTATGTAAATCGAGAACACCAACAACCACTTCAATTGGACCACAAAAACGAAAATGTCAAGTGCTCTCTATCTCTTTTTCTCTTTCTCTTTCTCTTTCTCTTTCTCTTTCTC
>JAQIYK010000287.1:0-15978 GCA_034700465.1 Rotylenchus robustus
ATCGGGATTCAAACATTTTAAATTCGGGATTCGGGTTTCGGGACAAAAAAAATACCGGGATTTTCGGGACGGGATCGGGATCCCGTTGCAGCCCTGGTACCCAGTGAACACCTTTTTTCATTTGCGACTTATTATCTTTTTCACCAAAGTTGGTGACAAGGGAAGGGAGACTAACCAGAGGCCATCGATGTGCATTGATTTTCCCTTATTTTCTCCTTCAATTTGTTCTGTATGTCTCCCCCGTGTACATAACCAAATAATTGTATTTTCCTCCATCTATCCATTCCATCCTATTCTAACCGAGTAATTTTTCAACCGAGTTATTGTTCACATTCATCTCCCTTTTTTAATTTTCGGGAGGATGCAGGCGCGGAGGAAATTGGGAGGAGGGAGGCGGCGGCGAGACCTAGGCAGGGGGACGAAGGGAAAATTTTTCGCCGCGCCGAAGGTTAGGCGAAAATTTTTTGGGGGGGTATCAGGGCTGCCCGCAAGGAGGGTGGACTGCATACCTATGATCCCAAGCCGTTGTAACATTTAACTAGATCAGTCTTCCAACCACAGTCATCGAAATGCCCATATCGACCTATCCATCCACACCACTGCTACTCGCCGTTTTTGCCTCTTTCTCTTCCCCTTGTTCTAACAACGGCACTTTCTACCGGTGTCCTCCATCTTCCTCCTTCTTTATCCTTTCCTCTTCCTTCACCATTTTCCACCCCAATTCAGTCGTCCCCATTGCCTCCGGCATCCCTATCGGCCCAATTCCTTCACCCTCCCAATTCCTTGACTCTCCTCCCCAGCCACAATATTTGACAGCAACTGCCCTCAGTGTGGTCTGTCTGTCTCACAGACATCCTTTGGACGCGCACATGGCGGAGAGATCCAAAACCGCGTTTGCATCCTCTTTATTGGGCAGTGTGAATAAGGGGAACCAAGAAGAGGAGGCTAGGGTCATCCGAAGAAGATATAATGTCTGAGTCACTCGTGCATGGATAGGGGATGGGAGCTACCCCACTCCTGCTGATCAGGCCGGCCAGCCCGATCCATCTCTCGGCCAATTGCCATCTACCCAAGCCACCTTCCGCTCTTCCCTTTGGTTACTCCTTGAGCGGAGGAGAAGCGGTCGAGAAGTATGTTGATTGGTGATGAGAGTCACTGCGGCACTCTCACCAGTGCTTAATACTCGTACTCGTACTACAAATACGAGTACGAGGGTTCGAAAAGGCCGGTACGAAGTACGAGCAAATTTTTGGCCATTTTCTTGTACTTTTGTTCATTGAAATTTATTTAGTTTTATTTATGAAAAACTGGAAAAATTCAATTTTTTGTGTACAAGTACGAGAGAGGTATGAGTACGAGGGAAAAAATCGAAGGTACAAGTACGACTTTAAAAAGGGCTGTACGATGTACGAGCAAATTATGAAATACCAAGCACTGCCTCTCACCCAACAACCCGCCTATGCTTTTGCCACCTCCTTCACCCATTTCCATTCCACCCATCCTCGGATTACACACAACGCATTCGGGACACAATATGGGTGCTGGGCCCTCAATTACAAGAATTCTCAGCTGGCGCCCCGTAGCGGCCCAAGCGAAGGCAGAGCAGCGAGCTTTTTATTGCTCCGGCGAAAAAGAACCGCTCCGATTTTTGGAGTAACTTTGGATTCTTAAAATTTTTGTTGCTTAGTAATTAGTAATCGGCAACAAGTTGCTAAGCAAATTGGCGCAATTTTTTCTAGATCGATTCAACTCGCCGAGGCTGTCGATTCTCGATTGACACCCATATTGTGGGACTCGCCCATTAGTTGCCAGTAAACGCAACAAGTTGCCGAGCAACTGGGCACAACTTTACCCTCCCCTAGATCGACTCGGCTCGCCGAGAGCTATCTAATGATCGCGTCCGTAGGTTTCGTCAGTGGTTGATTTCGTCAGTAGTCGGTTTCGTCAGCGATTGGTTTCGTCAGTGAAAGAAAATTTTAAAAATATATTCATTATGATCCTAGAATGAGAGACAATCCTAAATTTATGGACTCAATTTCACATCTGTAAATTGTAAGCACAAGCACGCAAATACTGAAGTGGTTCGCGATTTTGAAATTCGTTGAAAAGCGCTTGCAAATTGTTATCCTCGCACATATTTATTCTTCCTTTTCTCCCCCTGATACCATCAGAGCCCGTAGTAAATGAATGATTTTCCCTCGATTTCGGGGGAAATTTACCTCGATTCATTTACTACGGGCTCAGCAGGCGCTGCTCGATAATCCGCCACTCTGTTTTCCCACAAATTATCCTCTGCAATCATTTTCTTGACAAATGCACTGAGTCGCTGATTATTTTTTAGATGGGTATTCCACACTCCGTGCCACCCCCTCAAAATATACAACTCGCTAGTAAAATTGATTTGGTACTGTACCTCGACCGAATTATTAGTTCGTTCGGCATAATCCGTCAGCGACTCTTTCAGTCATGTTCCACAAATCAATAGGAAAAAGGGCATTTGTATGCTCTAAATTCAGCGCAAGCAATTGATTTCTAATCCAACCATCGGCCGCCCCACCCGCATCCTCTTGCATAATCTCCTCATGTTCAATAATTTGTCTGGGACCGATCCATGTTTTGACGAAGTACATGAGTATCTCTGCTAATTTTATATCAATTTTTAATCAGACCACATATTTATCTACAAGATAATAGTTGGCACAGGTAGGAGCGAGCGATAGGAGTAGATCCATGTAAGAGCTCACAGTGATAAAAAATTTACTGACGAAATCAACCACTGACGAAACCAACTACTGACGAAACCCCAAAAAAACTCACTGACAAAATCAACCACTGACGAAACCTAAGGGCGCCCTTCATTTATCATTCAAAAAATAAAAAAACAACACAAATAAAAAAATAAATATTTAAAAATAAATAAAATCAATAACTTTATTACCTTTTGAATCTTTAAATCGAGTGCATCATATACTTTTATTCCGATAATTTTCTAATTATTGGAGATTATTGAAGAATTCGCATTTTGAATGTAAAATGCAATTTTTAGGACAAAGGAATCAATTTTATTTTAGAAAAAAATGGAATTTTTCGCCTTTTCAGGTTCCCTGCCCCTGGACAATCGGGTGCGTGTGGCGTTGATTTCCATTGGCGGCTCGGCCCGATTGGAACATCGGTTTGAGGACGCGCAGGACCGGGACACAATTAGTAAGCGCATCGAAGGCGTGCGCGCGATGAAAGAAGCGGCGAGTGCAAACTATGCGCAGGCGGTGCGCAACGCATTGGAATATTATGCGCTAGCAAAGCGGGCGGATGCGCGCGGAGTATTGCTGTTGGTGGGCAACGGGTACGGTGCGGCGGAGGACAGCCAGGAAGAGCAGCGGAAAGCATCGGACCTGCTCAGAAAGGTGGTCGGGTGGGGAATGTGCAGAAAACATCGGACCTGCTCAGAAAGGTGGTCGGGGGGGGGGGGGGAATGTAAGCATATCATAATAAGCTCAGTAACATACAAAGAAAGCAACACTAAACCCAATATAATACTAAATGGGGACTGAAAACGCGAAAAAAGTTATTTTGGACGAAAATATAAATCGAAGGTAAATAATTCGTTGTGTCTAACAAACAATATATTGAAAAAGTATGAACTAGAGTTGCCCCCCGGAAAATTCCGTTTTCGGGGGAATACCTATGCTCAGAAATTGGATGACAGATAATTTGGGGCGGGAAGATTTGGCTTTTTTGGATGAAAAATGGGCGATTTCCTGCAAATTTTTCATGAAAATTTCCAAAATTTTGCGTTTCTTAGGAGTGTATTTTCATTTTTTGGCCCTTTCGGGGACCCCCCGAGGATTTGGCCTATCCCCTTCCCCGGACGGGGGGGGGGGGGGTTTCGCGGAACGGGGACGGGTTTCGGGGCAAAAAAGGCCGGGGGCGGGAAGGGGGACAACCCTAATATGAACTTTATTAATTTTAAAGTTAATAAAACAATAAATTAAATCCAATAATGGATTCGATGGATTATGAAATTATGTTAATTATACATACTTTTTTTGGTATGTGTTATTGTTATGTATGTAGTTAACACATAATTTGGTGATCCTAAATAATGGTAATTATTGTAGATTGTTGTTTATATTTATTAATATATTTTTTATAAATTAATTATTTTTAGACTCAAGGCCTGAGTTGTTTTGCAGTTGACAGTGGCAAGGATGTTGATCTTCAGACGGTAAATTTCAGAAAACAAAAAATAAGAAAGAAACCATTATTAATTTATTGTATTTTTGATCATAGTTGGCCTCATACACCGGACTTGCTCAACGCATCTTCCCTTATGAGCGCAATGGCGAATTTGCCAAAATTCTATTGGATTTGGCAGTCGCATCGCAACATTGCCCAGGGCAAACTGAGGTTAAAATTAATTATTACTTTTTCAGAATACATTTTACAGATAAATCGTGCCGAAAAACTACCAAAAATGGAAAGTAATAGTCAAAGTGGTCAGAATCAGACAAATGCTACGCAAGTACTATCAAAAAGGGTTAAAAAATAATTAAAAAATTTAATAATTTATTTAATTTCAGCAAAGTACTGCGCCGAAGCAACATCTTTTGAGGGATATCTCAGCAAACCCACCATTGGACAACGACAAGCTTAAGTTCTCGTTCGATGAAAATTTGCGGTTGCTGGAGAAGGAAGATAGCCCGTCGGACAAGCCCAAAAGCAGGCAGGATCTGCTTGCCGAACTACTTGCCGGTCTGAAACACAACGAAAACGAAGGTATTTATTGGTTAATCGAGATAAATCAATCGGTAGTTGGTTGGTTATCTATTGATGTGAGAAACTTGCTTTTTGAAGGTTATTTATCATTAATATTTTGTTGACAAAATAAGAAGCCATGTTTTTTGGAATTTTTGAAGAAAAATTGCGTTGGAGCCCATACGTCGGCAAGGAGGAAGGGGTTGGGGGGGTCAACTTCGATTTTGCGCCCCCCCCCCTCGACTTATATAGCGCGCCGCGCCTTCGGCGCGGCATGGCTCATTTTTTAGCAACCTTTTTTGCTCTTCAAGATCTAGCATGCGAGTTACTTTACCCTAAGATGTGGGTTTGACGGTGCCGAGAAAATTTCCAAATATTTTTCTTTATATTGTTTCGTTAAGAAAATTGTTAATTTTAATTCGACATTTTACCTTATTTTATCATTAAAGGAAGAGTACGGTGGTGCCGATAGGCACCGCCGGATTTTTTACAAATTGGTCACTTTATGTTAAGAAAATTTTCTATTTTTTGATCGGTTATTTTTTAGCTTATTTACATAGGGATGGGGGTTGTGGGGGTTCGGCGGCCAGTTTATTAAGCCTGCCCGAAGGCCGGAGGTTGTTTTGCCGCGCCGAAGGCGCGTCGAAATTTTTGGGTGGGGGTTACTCTAAAATTTTGGAGGGGGTGTGCTAAATTTCGGATTTGTCCCAAATCCGAAATTTAAAAAAGGGTCGCGCAGAGCCAAAGGCATATCTATGCGATAGGAAAAGGGGTGAAATGTCCCCCCTCCCTTTGAAAATTTTTTAAATTTTTGGAAAAATTCTACGTGCGGGTGTTATGTTAGGTCTTAGGTGTGGTGTGGTTATTAGGTGTGGTATCGTTTGTGGTATGGTGTGGTATGGGACATGTGGTATGGTATTACCTAAATTCAGAAATTGGATGATAACATAATTTTGGGGCGGGAAGAATCGCCATTTTTGGACGAAAAATAGCGATTTCCTTCAAAATTTTGGACGAAAAATGGGCGATTTCCTTCCAAATTTTCATGAAAATTTCCCAAAAAAATTGCGTCTAAAACACGATTTTACGCAACCGCAATCCGCAATCGCCAAAAAGCACCCAATTTACGCAATCCGCAATTGCGGGAAGTGTTTTTTGAGCTTTTTTACACGAAAATAGTGATCGAAATTGTACAACAAGTATTAAGTATATTTAAATTTTTAATTATATTGGGGCTTTATTATTTATTTGTTTATTTTTTGTTTGTTTTTGGGTTGCGCCGTTTGGTTTTGTGAATTTCACATTTTCATTCCAATCGAATCTTAACATATTTGGTACCAAAATGTAGCGTAGAAATTCTGCTTTTTAACCATATTAATAGTTTTTATTTTGCTTACTTATTTCGTTAGTTATGCTCCATTTAGTAAAGTGCTTAAAAATGGACGTACACGCGCATAACAGAAATCACATATTTTTGCGAATTTAGGAAGGAAAGTTACTTTAAAAGATAAACATTACGTCCAAAATGAAGACAATCCCATAAAAAAACAAATCGGTTCGACTTGATTTTGTATGAGTTTAATTTGCCTGAAAATGGCTAAAAAATTCTTAGATTTTTTAAAATCTTATAAATAAAAATTCGAGTATAGATACAGATTATTAGTTATGACAAATTTTTTCATAAGTAAATATTTCGTAAAGTTACGGCCAAAATGGTACATTTTTACAATTTACAAAAATAAGCAAAACACTTGAACTAATTTTGGCATTAAATATGTTCAGATTTGGTTGGTAAAAAAGTAAAATTCATAAAACCAAACGGTTCAGGCAATTATGGAACAACGCCAATACTTACGCTTATTATTTGTTTGAATTATCTATTTTAATTAATTTTTTACTCGAATATTTTACCATTTCTAAATTTTAGAAACGACTTCAACCTTCCAAGCTCTTACAACGTTGGATTTTAGAAAAACACCAACCTCAAGCAGTTCAGAGTCTACTTCAAGTTTGTAATTGGGAAAATAAAAAGAGTTAAAAAAAGATACAATTGTTCATTATATTTTGGTCAACAAATAATATCTTATGGAATTTATATTTTTTATTTCTTATTTTTAGATGGGAAAAAATCCAAAAAATTTGACATTTAGAAATAATGACGACATCATCTTCTCGGAATAATACAATGCCGGTGAAAGCAACAACTCCAAAAAGTCCACTTGTGCAAGGTTCTTTTAACCGATTAAATAAATGCATAAATTATTTTCTAATGCATACATTTTTTGGGATCGGAAAGGGGTTTTCTTACGGTTTTGCCATTTTAGAGCGTGCAACTTCACCTTCCCCAGCACTTCCTCCCCCCTTTTTATTCATTTCCACCTTTTCACCGTTTAATAAACCATCTCCAAACGGTGGACCGGCACCAACGACAACAACCACAACAACAACGGCATCGGATTTCCCTTTTGCTGTTGAGAAGCGTCGAAGGATACGGTTTCAAAATGCCAAAAATACAACGACGACGACGAGTAAAGGTAGAAAAATAAAATAATACGAATTAACCAAAAAATAAAAAATAGTGCGAAACAAAACAATTTTTGTTTTTTAATAGTAAATTGAACTTTTAAGATTATACATTATACAAAATACACAAATATTTATCTATTTTTCTTCGATGGTAGAAAAACAAAAATCAATTGTAAAAAATCAATAAAATTTAACATAAAAAATACATAGTCTCAAAATTAATCGTCAATCCATTTATTTCCAATGTTTTGTTTGATAAAACTATAAAATAAATTTACCAAAGAAATAATTAATTACTAAGTTTGCATTTTAAAATCCATTCAATTGTTCAATTGTATGTATTTTAATCATTTACCTACTTTTAGTTTCCAGCCCATCGACAATTCCCAACACAACTAGTTCAACAAGAAGTCCGGCGACCAAAACGACAACAACAACAGCAACAAATGAAGCAACAACTTCTGCTCGACTCGCCGGCTGTTTGCACGATTTAATTTTGCTGGTCGATGGCTCTGGTGTTTCTGCTGGTGGTAATTTCAGGCGAGAAAAGGCGATTGCTGTCGAAATTGTGCACAGACTTCGGGTAATAAATAACACAGCGAATGAATAAAATTAAATTTTGGTAAAATGTGTTTAAAAAGTAAACCAACCGGCAATATATAGCTAATGAGGCGAGTAATTTGAAGTGTGCCGATTTTTAAATAATATAAAAATAGAAAAGGTACAAGTCTAAAAACTTGAGACCCCGTTCAAAGTCCCCTCCCTCCGTTAATAGACTTGCGCCATAAACAATGCTTTCCCAATGTTATCTTATATCCACTAGCCAGGGAAAAATAGATATTTTAATGGGGTAGGTAGTTGAGTTTTAATCGACTTAATCTAATGAAGGGCGTGAAATTCCCCCGAACCGAAAACTACCTACTCCATTAAAATATTTTTTCCCCGGCTAGTGGATTTCATTTCCTTCATTAAATTGCGTAGCAATTCTTAAATTTTTTTAGCTCCGTAATGAAGGTAAAATCTGCTAATAACTAGAAAATTTTTGCGAAATTTTTCCAAAATAAAGACATTTTTGAACTCCCCACCCCGATTACCCATAATCGACTATTATTGTGCATAAAACCAAACCTGAAAATTTTCCGAAAAACCCTAGGCCTAGGTCCCTATCTCAAAATTTTTGGCAAAATTTTTTAAAAATAAGAACATTTTTAAACTTCCCGCCCCTGATTACCCCATAATCAACTATTTTTACACTAAAATCGGGATTTTTAACATTTTCGCTATGCTACAGTAACCGAAACTTGAACCTCTTGAAATACCACTTTCTAAAGCTCAAGAAAAAAAACTAATCACATTTCGAATTTACAATCGACTACGCTCTACACGATGGAAACAAAAAAATTAGAAAAATCGAAAAATTTTTGCCAGACAGAAAGTCAGAAAAAAATGAAAAAATTTTAATATATAGAAAAATTCGTAAAAATGGTTCCAAAAATTCGATTTTCGTAATTTTTTTTGAATATACTTTAAAAATCGAGACAGATTTTTCTAGACCATTTCCAGACAAATCTGAAAATTGGAAGTACGTTTTTCAGAAATTGGCCACTGAAAAAGGCATATTACACCTTGTTCAAACTCAACTACCCCAGCCCCCAAAGGGGGCTAGGGGGTAATACTCCTTTTCGCTCGCAAAATGTTTACTCAGAAAACCGCCATCCCATATTATTCGATAGAAACTACAGTAAATTCAAATAAAAATCAGTAAAGCTTGTATGTTTTATCACATAAACAAATCGCTTCGAAACGACAAACGACTAAAAAACCTATGGTAAACAGTTTACAAAAGAAAAGAGGTGTAGCTAAACAAAATTTAATTATTTACAATAAAAATCAGTTTATAATTTACTGAAATCACACTTACAATATGTTACTTTTTGGATTGGACCCAACAATGCACGTTTGGCTGTTCTGAAGTTTGTGTCCGTTGGCAAAGTTCACGCAATTCACTCATTTGACGGGGTGCAAAACAAGCACACAGTGCTGCGCGCAATTGAAAAGATCAGCTCCAGCGATGGCAATGCCACAACTATTCAACAAGTCTAATTTTTATCTTAATTTGCCTTACTACTAATACGGATCCAATTTTCAACAATTTTGACATCAAATTGGATTTACTTTTTATATTTTGTAATTTGTTTAGCCCTAAATTTGACTACACATTCATGTTCATTTTTTACAAAATTTAATACTAATCTGGATCCGAATTAGGGGTTAGGGCCCACGCCACGAATGATACGTACATTTCGATTTGTAGGCACTCTCCCTACATTCTTCAACAAATGGGATTCGGCAGCTGGCCGAGACCATGGCCATTGTGTTTGCGGATGGTTTGGGACAATTGCGCGACTTTGTTAACGACGCTAAACAGTTGCGCAATTTGGCGCCGAACAGTGTGTACGCAGTGCACACACTGCACGACGGCGTGCAGGCGGAGATACGGACGGACACGGAACTGGCAAAAATCAGTGGGGCGCCGTGGCGAGTGTACACCGCGGACCGGATGGCCGACTTTGACCAGGAGTTGCGGGAACGGTTCAGGGACTGCTAATACGACCAGATTCCAGTACAATACCCTCCCTACCTACCAATTTAAAAATAAATATTTTGTGCATAGCCTCTAGGCAATTTGAGTGAGCTCGATATACCTAAGTTTTCGAAATGTTAAGCAAAAAATTCCTTTAAAAATAATTTGTAATAAATCCAACCTCAATCATTTTTTAAATTTCTTTCGATATTTTTTGGAAATGCCATTTAAAAAACATTTAAATTAGGATTGTTGCCAGAAGGGCTCGCTGGCCTCCGGGGAGCGAGTACAGGGATAAAGAGAAAATTTTTAAAGCAAAATTTCTTCAAATTGTATTTTCATTCTTTCACTCCAAAATGTTTTGTTCTATACTAATTTCTTATCCAAACTATGATTTTGAAAATTTCGGTTTTGACAAAAGTCTGCTCAAAATTTTCAATTTTTCTTATTTACCAGTGTATTTTTCGTCCCCGTCTCTCCGCGTTCCATCTTCGTCCCCGCGCGTCCTCGAGCCTCGGGATATCTCCTCGGGGATATATTTTTTATAGGAACGCCCCCTATAAAAAAAACCACATATTTTTCGAGGGACGCCCCCTCCCCGTTCCGCTGAGGGAAATTAAAAATATTTTGTATGACTTATCAAAAAATTCAATTGTAATTTTGCACTCAATAATATATTATTATTTTTATGCATTGTATACTTAAAACCGGTTAAAATAATATTTTTATAAAACGGCAAATAGATTGCAAAATAATAGATGAAAAATAAATTGATTACTAAAAATTTGAATATAGATACTTAATATGTATATTAAAAATAAATATTTTGATTAAAAATCAACTTTAATATGTGTTAGACTGGCAAAAAATCTGAAAATAATATTTGACACGCCATCGATAGATTGATTTTGCCACAACTTCTATCTTTTTTATTATTGATAATAAAATGGTTGCCAAGCAACAGCGGTAGTTACTGGCTTAACCAACAAATATATATTTTTTAATAAGGCAATTAATAAAAATTCGAAAAATAATAATTATTACAAATTATTAATAAAAAATTGAATATTTATTAATGAAAATGACCAAAAAAATGACAATAATTTAAATTCTCAACAAATATGTATTTAAAAGTTTTATTCAATAAATTAGATTAGAGATTACCAGAGTAAGGATATAACAGAATATTGGAGATATTCGAAAAATAAATATAAACTAATAAAATTGTATTGTGTGTGTGTAGCTGTGAAAATCAGTCCACAAAACAGAACATGGACTTTAAAAAATCAAAAAACAAAAATATTCAACGATAAACGGGGAAGTTGAATGCGGCTGAAATCAAATATATGTCCTTTATCATTTCCAACTTTGCGCCAACAGTTCAAAATGTCTGTCGGCTTCCATTTTTCTGGTACCCGCCACACTTTCCGGCGACAAATCGCTGACCCGTTGGTTGCGCATCGATATTCGGCAAAAAATCAACGCCAGCAAATGTTTGAATAGTCCAACGCAATCTCTGTTCAGCTTAGGATGATATCTGTCCAGATTTTATTTTCATGCATTTGGTTACAAATTTTATTTTCATACATTTGGTTATTAAATCCCAGAGTCTCAAGGTTCGTGCCGTTTGCCCTAAAAGGTACCGTGCACAATTCACTGATTTGAGTCACGGCCCAATTTTCGGTGCCGTTCAACGCCCCGTACCCGGCACCCCAAACGGCAACATTTGCGGATTAGCGCACCAAAATTCTAACAACTCCGTAACGGTATTACCCACGGCAGCATTTACGGTAGTGCCAACGGTGCACGAAATGTGAGTTCAAATTTTTATATACCGGAAACGGTTCCGAAAAGTTGCCGGCACCGGAAAGGGTACAACTTACGACACACATTTCAAAATGTATCTCCGAAATTCCAAAAAATACGACGACGGAAACGACATTATTTACGATTACGACATCGGTAACGGTGCAGTTACTTTATGACGACACCGTCTCCGTTGACGAGAAAGTGTTAGATATGAGAGAGTGTTAGAGAAACACGAAGAAAAGCGAAATAGTACAGAATTTCTCTGCTTTCTCTAACCATCATTTTCAAACAATGGCTTTACCAAAATGCATATATAGAGTCGGCTAATTCACAAGGAACCCGTGATGATCCAGAGTGATTGGAGAGGAGAGATTTTCATCTCGCAAAGCGCGGGGACTAATTTCTCACCCCGATCGCACTCTGCGGATGGATCAAACATTTACCGGTAGCACTTGTATTAAAATTGAAGATACCTTCCAACATAAAAACAATATTATTATTGGTACAATTACGGTACATTGATCAACAATATCAAGCAAATAACTCTAGCACATTTATCCGATTATTCTGATTCCATTCAACTAGTTCGCGTTCCCATTCCATCCACAGCTTTTCGTCTCGATTAATCGGAGAACGCACTAACAAAAAGGTTTCCTTTGAGTTAATTTGTCGCAAAATCAGCTGTTCACCAGTGCGGTGGTTTTTCAGAACAAATGGTTCCACAGTTGGGTCAAAGAAGTACTTGGAATCCAAACGGATCAAGAAACTTACGCCATAGTCGACATTATTTTCAAAAGCCTGCAAAGGTTGGTGTTTTAGATTGTGGTGCCAAAAGAAATTAAAAAATGCATCTATGTGCAAAATTACCGCTTTCAGCACAGCTGCACAATGTGTAATTTCAGTTTGATATAAATGGCGGTAAAAAAGCATTTTCGGATTACCACTTCCCAAAGGAGTGTGAAGCCATGAGAACAATGCTTGTCCGGGTGAATTTTCGACTCCATTCGTAAATTCTGGGTGGAGCTTAAAACCGATTTCAATGAGATGAATATTGGAGTCGCGGAGAAACGTTGGCGAAATGCGTTGCATCAATTCAGCTAGAGTTTTATCGTCCGCTAACACGACGAGTGTGGTGGTGCCATTCGCAACCAATGGCCAAAGGTGTTGCGTAAATATTTCCATGTTTTTCGAACTAAGACAATATAAATCCAAACAGACATCTGCGCTAAGAAGGCGTTTGATGCGATGCAAAAAGGCAACAACGTGGTGATCAAAATACCTGAGTGAGTTCAGAAATGGCTTCGTTTTGAATTTTATGTAAATATATATTAAAACATTTTTTATTATATTTAATTTTTAATATTTTTTTTCACAAAAATACAATATTGTAATTCTCTTAAAACTGATGATGTTGTTCGGAAGTGGATCTTCAGGCAATGGATACGTGGTAAATCCATTATCCGACAATTTGCTTAAAACTGCTTGGTTTTTGGAATAATAAATTTTCAGACGTCCAAGTGAATATTTCTCCTTTGAAATACGTTCCTTGACAAGTGCGTTAAAACGGCGACAAACCAGCGCAATTCCCCGCAACTCTACTCTCTTGAAATCGACCTTTTCGATCACTTTCAGCAATACATCGTCTGGAATATCATTAATCCTGAAAAATAGAATTTCCTAACATTTCAAATTTATTAATAAACATACTTTGAATTTTCAGCATTTGCACAGATTTTGTATAAATCTATATTAAATCTAGATTTATTTAAAAAAATCATTTTTAATCAATTTATATTACCTTCATTTGTAGCAATTACCGTTGATACTACTTCCACTCCATGTTGCAGTGTAAAAGATGTCGTAAAAACTATAATTATCTGGAAAACCAATGAGAAATTCATTTATCTAAATTATATATGTATTTTTGAAATTAAAAATGGTGCTGGATGGATAAAAACAAAAATTAGAATATAAACTCTAATGAAATACTATTTTCTCTAATCAGAATAAATGCGAATTGTAACACCAATTCCAATATTATTATAATCTAAACAATTCAAAAATAATAATTTTCTTCTTTTTAAGTTCTTTTTAAAGAATTTTATATTTATTTGCTGAAAATCTCAAAAAACTCAAAATAAAAAATGAAAATTTCGTCGGTCATTTACAATTCCATTTCCTAAAATATACCAATTTTTCGGTTTTGCTATTTTTCCATTAGATTATAATCGATTGGGATAATCTGGATGAGAATAAAAATGATTGTATTTTTGAAAAATTTCACAAATTTTTTGAGTGGGGAATTTAGGCATTAAATTTTTCGGAAAATTTTTGGAACCTGCTGTAGTGCTTGGAGGCTAGGAATTCAATTCATGAACTAAAAAAAATTATTTAAAAAATGGAATACTAATATTTATTCGTTATTTTTTTTGGATTATTTATAGTATTTTACACCAAATAAGAAACTATGACAATTCTCTGAATGAAAAACGTGAAAGGTAGAATAGTAAAAAAACTAATGAATTCGATTTGAAAACCTATAATATTGAAGAAAACGGAAAACCAAAGTCATAAGACATTTGTATAAATTTAAAAATTGGTAAATAACAAATAAATTTTTGTCATAATTCTGATTAATAATTAATAATTTATCAAAAATATTATTATTAAAATACCTAAACACCAATTCAAATTATACAATAAAAATCAGAAAATATGAAAAATTTGTTTCTTCTAAATTCATTTATTTCATTATTTTCTGGAATTTCTGATCTGTGCTTTAATATTATGACAAAATTCTGAATAAAATAAATTAAGAAACAGAAAAATGATACAATATTTTATCGATATTATTCATTTTATTTATAATTACCAAAAAATTTGTACAATTTTTGGAATTTACTTTTTTTTTTAATTTACAAATAATTTTTAACTAAAAAATGAAAAAAAAACCATCTCGATTATAAAAAATTGGCTTAATAAGTGATCGAAAAATATGAATATATTAGAAATAGAAAAAATAGAGTTATTTTTTGGGTTTTAAAGCATTTAATATTTTGTCAAAAAATTTAAACCTACTTTTTTCATTTTGAGCCTTTTTTGACAATGACAATAATAATCAGAAAAATAATAAATTTTTATAAATTGTCAAAGCTATAAAAATTTGAAAAATTTCACAAATAATCTCATGATTTTGGACATTTTTTTTCAGTCAGAACAGAAAATATATGTTAACAGATAAACAAAGATTTTAGCTTAAAATCCAACAAATTTGCCATCTTCCATAACAAAAACACAAAACTAAAATTCAATTAATTTGGTAAAAATAGCAAATTACTGAATTTTTTTTAGGAAAAAGGGCAAAAATATAAATATTAACTTTTATTTGGATAGATTGCTTGTTGTTATCCTATTAAACCTCCCTCCCCCATTTTATTTGGATGGGGTAGGGGTGGAGGAAACGAGCTATAATTTGCTTAAAATTTTCAAAAAATTTCGATTTTTGACCCGAAATTGAATCAACAAAATAACAACTACCGCCAAAATTCACAATTTTAATCAAAATTACATAAAAATAGATAAACGACCGCTTGGAGGCTGTACTCGTTCTTTTTCGGCGCCCTTTTTGCAATTTTGGAGGTTGCTGTTTCAATTCCGGACCAAAATTTGAAATGTTTAAAAAATGCAAAAAACTATAAAATATTAATTTTCACATTTTAAGCACATTTTAGACCATTTTCCTTTAAAAAAGGCAAAAAATTAAAAATTTTATTTTTTCATTTTTTTCATATTTTTTAAATTCCAACAATAGATTATAAAAAAATTGAAAAATTGGCAAATTTAAGTGGATTTGAAAAATCCATATCAAATCAGGATTTATCAGTAATTTTGGCCAATTTATCTGCATTAATTTTTTCATTTTTATCTACAAATTATAATGATATTTCTAAATACCTATTAAAAAATAATATTAAAAAATCTTAATTTTTAAACCCCACATCCATGCACCTTGAAATATTTAAGATCTAGTTTTTTCGATTTTTGAATCACTATACCTATATATTAGATTGGTAAATAAAATTTTGAATTCGATCGAAATTGAAAATAATAATCAAATATTGTCAATTCTTCCAAATGAATAACTTAAAAAAGTGTACTTTTTTAAAATAATTATATTAAGGGTGTTTTTACGCAAGTGCTATTTTAAGTCATTTTTGAGGAAAAAAATCTGAGAAATAATTAGGTATGCGTAAAATTGCCGAACCAGAGTCATGGGCCTGTAAAAAATATAGTCAAAAGGCCTG
>JAQIYK010000288.1:0-15962 GCA_034700465.1 Rotylenchus robustus
CCGCTGTTGTGTGTTCTTCTTCCCCCAAAGGTCCCCCCCCCCAAAGTGCACTCCCCCTCCCCTCTCCCTCCCTCCCTTCCCTCCCCGTCCGTCCATCCCACCCTCACCTCACTCACATCCTTCCCTCCTCCCCCCTTTATCCCATCCTTCCCCTGTCCCGTGCCTACACAATTTGCCTAAATGTGTCGCTGTCCTTCGCCGCGTTATATTTTTGCCCCCAAAAAGGCAATGGATGGAAGGAACTAAAACATTTTGTCTAAGCGAGCCCATTGGACACATTTGGGAAAATAAACAAAAGTTGGCTTTTCCAAGCAAAAAAACATTGTGTGTTTTTTGCTCACAAACAATACACTTTGTTATCAAATTTCGCCCATTGCGCACTGACTGGCCAAAGGCCAACTTTTTAGGTCGAACATCCTTCCCCCATCCCTTCCCCCATCCCTTCCCTCATCCCTTCCCCCATCCCTTCCCCCATCCCATCCATCTCCACCCCTTCTCCCCTTCTCCTAACCACTCTTTATGACTTTTGCCCCTTCCCAACCCCCACTCGGCCATTTGACGACCTCCATAAAGTCCATCCCCTCCCCCGCCCAATTCTCCGGGGACACTCAATACCGAGTGCATCATCTGCCGATTGTTCTGCTTCTTTTACACTTTACAACTTATTTTTATCCTAATGAGAGGCCAATAACGACAACAACCTTCCCATTTCTCCCCAGACTACGCGTCACTTTTCTCACCTTCCCCAAAATAGCAAATTTAACCCCAATTTTCAGATAAAACAGAAGGGACACACAGAAAAGGCACTCCCATTGGTTAGGGACAAGCCACCGTCCGACGACCAGTCAAAACTCGGCCCAATCCTTGCCATTACCGTACACCATCCATCACCTGTATCTACCGTATCTCCCATCTCTACCGTACACCCTTTCGTCCCTACCGTAATCCCACCTCCCGCTGGTCGATGCCCCTATTCCGCCACTACGATGATGTCGACGACTCCTCCGATGAGTACGTTTACGACGGGAGCATCGACGGCACTGACCACTACCAGTCCCCACCTCTGATGGTCAGCGTGTCCGCGCACACCGCCTCGTCCAGTTCCGTCGAACAACCACACTCTGTTGTCCTGCTTATGCACAACAACAACACACCCACAACAGATGCGCCGACAATATCCTCCTCCACATTGTTGTCTGGCGCGATGGGCGTCGGTGGTGACGGGTTCGACACGCCAAACTGCACCTACAGACACGGTACGTACCGTAACCAGCTCGATGGACTAGCTGAAGTGTAAGATCAAAGTCACGATTTAAATCTATAATCTGATCTTTGATCTGGTTATTGATCTGTTGATGATGATCCCAACAATGACTTTGATCTGTGATCCGACCATCTCCTCCCTCCCCTCTCCAATTAGACATCAGTGACAATTTGATCCGGATGCTGTCCCTGTGGCTGGATGGTCCCATCACCATCGTTGCCGCACTGCTCGCATTCGTCGGGTGCCATTTCGCCGTGCGTTTCTTGGCCCGCGCGGGTCTTAACCGGGAACTGACAGCCGGTAAGGGTCATAAAACAAATAAAATAAAAAGGACAGTTAATCCAAAGTAAAAACCCCACGGCAAAAAAGTCTCGGACTCGACCCTCGGTTTTAGCTCACATATTTTTGGCTTGCCCGAGACCAAAAGAGTGGACTCCAGATCTCTCGCCGATGCCCCAGCCTCGGTTCCTTCCTTTCCTATCTCTCGGTCACGGCACTCGATCGGTTAACAGATTTTGCCAGTTTCTAGTTGAAAGGGAACATAGGGACATAATTATAGCCCCTAATAGCTAGAAAGAACCCCTTTCTTTCATTCTTTCGGTCATTTTGCCATACCTTTACACATACCTCACCCCCAACATACCCTTATACAGTATACTGTATATTGTATACCATATACTCTATTCCATCCCCTTTTCAGCTTTGTACACTCTTTGCGTTTGTGATGCCTTCCTGATCTCGATGGTGGTGCTCTACCAGTCCATCGAGGCCACCTCCGTCCTGTTGGCCGGCACCAACTTCATGTGGGACAAACAGAGTTCCGTGGTCAGTTTGAAGCTTTTTTAAGCAAAGGAATGTTTAAATCTCCTGGAGAAGATACACCCAAGGAGGGTATTAGGTATGATATTAGCTTGATCTGTCCAACTCCCGCCACTTCTTTACTTCCCTTCAGTTACTCACCCACGGCATCGTCAGCTCGGCGACCACGGCCAGCACCTTGCTAGTCGTGTTCATCACCTTCCAACGCTTTCTCGTCGTTTGGTGGCCGTTGCGATATGCGCGGATGCGCGAGCCAAAGCGGGCGCCCACCCTCAGTTTGGTCAGTTTAAGCTGGTTGTGTTTCACAACGATCTCTCTGTCTTATTGATATCAATACCGTATCCCTCTTTCCCTGTATTAACATTACCGTATTACCTTTAACATTGCCTTTAGCAGGACACCATCCTGCGCAAGTCCTCCTCCTCCGCCGGATATGCCGATGACACCGAACTCAGTGGGGTGTTCCGCAGCGGTGGTGGTCTGGTCCGCACGCTGTCCAAACGCCTCCTCCGCGGCTCCTACACCAACAAAAACAACAAGCCCGAGATGCGCAAGTTGCTGAGGCCCTTCCTCTTCCCATGTGAGTTTAGTTGTTATTTGATATGGGTCACATTTAACAAAACTATATTTTCCAATTTGAACCATTGTTTTAGTTCAAAAATCCTTCAAATTGAAAATTCTCTAATAGAACCCCCGTGATTTTTTAATAACAACTGGAGAGGGATTCTATTGAGAGGAAAGGGGGTTTCAAGTATAGAGGAAAGGGTTTGAGGAAATACAGTAGGATCATATTTGTATCTTTCGAGTTTGGATGGCATTTTTGACTTTTCCCTGTTCATCTCTCGCTGATCTTCCGTTCATTTGACCCGTCTTTCAGTGTGCGTGTTGGTGTCCGCCTTTCTGCTCAACTTCTCCGTGTTCTTCGAGTTCGAGCTGATCCCGTGCTTCGCCTTCCTCCACAATGCCTTCTCCCTCCAACTGTTCCCCACTCCACTGCGCCGCTCCCAAACTGTACTATCACTTACCGTAACCCCAATATTATTATATTCTCCGATTACAGTACTATATGATCCGCACTACCATCGCAATGGGCTCGCAGACCATTGGGCCTATTCTGACCATCACCCTGCTGACCATTGTCACGGAGTACAAAGTGCACAAGTCGTTGAAAGCGCGGAGAATGTCAGTTTAGGGAGGGAAGGAATAGAATTGTACAGTTCTTTTGAGTTGGGATACTGTACTAAAGATGGGCACAGTATTTCTTCCGCTTGGGATACTGTACCAAGGGGGTACTGTACACATTTCCTTCCATTTGAGATACTGTATTATTATAAGCCAATCTAACAATTCTTCTCTTAGGCTGTTCGAAGCCCAAAGTCGGCGCCGTTCGTTGGTGGCGTTGGAGGAGTTACGGGAGAAGGTGTCGCGCACCGTGGCCATCTTCATCGCCATCAAGTTTCTCATCTTTAGGTACTCTTTCCCCAACTCGTTCAAGCAGTTCACACCACCCTTTCCCACAGATCTCTGCCCATCTTCTTCGACATCTACGAGACCTTCTACGGCATCGAGTCGTTCGGCATCGTGCTGTCCATCCTGGTCCGCTTCTCCGACTTCGGCGTCGTGCTCAACTCGGCCACCAATTCGTTGGCCTATTTTGGCAAAACGGAATTCTTCTCCAACCGGCTCCGGGGCAAATTGCTGCGGGAGAAGCAGCACATTATGGTGGCCAAAGTGGTTAGTTGAACAGCCTCAACGTTGATTTGAGAATTTCCTCGGGGTTATAAATATCGAGACTCACGGGGGTTTTCATCTCGGGAAGGATTAATCAGTTGAACTGTGAATTTCCTTTCCTCCATCCTTCTTCAACTTGTTCATTTCAGGCCGCTTCCGCCTGTCTGGTGACCTGTCCCCCGTCCAAACTGTCAATTGGAAGTACCAGCCGCTCCTCCGCGCCCTTCAGCGATTTGGGTAGGTTTTTTGCCCCTTTTCGGGTTGCATAACATCACTAAAGTTCCTTTTGCACAACATTTTATGCGTGTTTTTTGCAATTCCGGGTTTGGAACAGTTTTCTTCTCCGAATAAATCCAATTTAACCCAACTCAAATTCAGCTCGGCGAAGGCAACGCAAGACGGTGACGTACGGAATGGGAGCATCGTCGCCGTCCTCCGCCAATAATTACTCGTCCGCCGCAGAGACTCCGCTGATGCGCAGCGCCTTCTTCAGTTTGCGACAGAACGGGACGGCGACAGCGGGACGGGGGACGCGGACGACAATGGTGGAGGAGGAGGAGGACGGAGGAGGAGGAAGGGTGGTGAGGAGGGAAGGAGGAGGAGGACAGAACGGACATGGACTACCGCAGTGGAGGGGCGGAGGGGTGGAGACAGACCGGTGGGCAACGGACGACAACAACAACGACGACGAAGAGGAGGAGGAACAACGGGAAAACAACAGGGAGGAGATGGAGCAGAGTCAGAAACACCAGAAGGACAACCTGATGGAACAGGAGAAACTGGAGCAGGGACAGGAACACCTGAAGAACAACAAATTGATGGAAGAGGAGTCCAATCGAAAACAACGGGTGGAGAGTGTGCGGTGATCTCATTAGAAAGACAACCTTTTGTACATTTTGAACAATAATTATAATATTTGGAAAATGTAAAAAAGAAATTGGAAAATGAACAAATTGTTCCGTATGGCATCTTCCCGTCCTCTGACTACTCTAAACTCCAGTGTCTAGCTGATCAGCAGTCCGTTGGCTTCGAGCAGAACTCGCGCTGTGTGCCATTCCATCTGAACTTTGGAAAACATGAACATGTCCCTCCTAAGGGGATTAACAAACCTGATCCCGTACGGACACCTCTTCAGCCCGAGTGCATCCCGAACTGCCAGACACTCGGTGCCCCTGCCGGACTCGGTGGCAGTGCTGACAGTCGCTGGTTTATTAGGCCAAATCCGCTGTATTCTCAGAGGCTTGGCCACTGGAGGGATAAAGGTGACCAATTGCTGAGGATATCGTATTTTGTTGAGGATACCGTATATGCCGAGGATATTCTCTCTATTGGTACCTGCCCCATCTTCGAACGTTTATTGGAAGAATACGGTAAATTGCCAAGCTCCAAATGTGTTTGTGACTCACTTTTCCTGCACGGAATGGACTCCTTCGGGCACTTGCGCACGTCCTTCGCCTCCCGGCACTTCAAATAGCGATGTCGCATTTCGGGTGCCACCGTCAACGAGTTCGCGCACTTTGACCAGCGTGTCCACTCGTCGCCTTCGTCCCTCCTCCGGTGCGTTGCCGAACTTGTCAGGGGCACATCCTGCACAAAGTTTAATGGATTAGAGGTTACCGTATCTTCCCTAAATCTTCGCCCCCCCCTCGAGTGGGGTGTTTTTAAAAATTTAAACACCGGGGATTAATTAGAGGAAATAAGGTAATAAAATGGTGGATGGGTTGGACCTTGAAGCGACGACTTCCTTCATCGTCGGCCAATGGCAGTGGAGAGGGTGCTACTCGGGGCTGCTCAATATCCACGTAGAGCATGTGCACGTTGGGGTCCTGGGGGACAGGTTACGGTACATAATACGATTTGGAGGGAATACGGTAATAAGTCACTTCCTGGACGAACACTTCGGACTGGGTATGCTTGCTCTCGGAGTTCATCAAGCAGTTCTAAAGAGTATTTACTGTACATTTCGGGTTCGGGGTGGGGGGGGGGTGTTCAATTACCTGGTCGGAGTCGGTCGGATAGAACATCACTGATTTGCATTGGAACCCATAGCTGGACTCGGCCAGCAGACACGCCTTGATACATTCGGACAGCGAACCCGCGTTGGTCACTTCCTGTACATGTCTGTAACAGGTTAAATTAGATTAGCTTTAGATAATGGACTTTATCTTCCAAAAATCGGATCCGAATTTCCTCGGTTTTTTTAGTCGGTTTAGGCCCGTTTTAAACGATAACCCCAAATCCTGATAGTATACTTCCCCCCGCTTCTGATCACTCACCCCACTAAAATGTGTCCGATCACCGCGGGGAAAACGCGTCGATTATCGCCGCGGGACAGTGAGGCGTCCAAGCAGATCTTCTCCATGTATTGGAACTTGGGGGCGGCGAGCAGAGAGTCGGGCGCCGAATGGTTGACCGCCGAGCCGGACAGTTCACAGCGGTGAGCGGACGAGAAGACGGCCGAGTTGCTGCACGAGGGATTGGAAGAGATATAGACAGAGATCAGAGAGACTTAGGATTAGAGATGCGGGCAACGGACAGAGCCGGACTAGTTAGACAAGATCGAAGAATCCGAGACTTGGGAAACTCGAGATCGAGATGTAGTTCGAGATTCGAAAGCGAAATGAACATACTTGAACCCGATATTCGAGAAGACGAGAAGGTGATTGCGATTGAAAAAGCCCGAGATTTATCCCGGTTTTGGGTCGAGATCTCAAGCCTGCGTTGCGTTTTCCAAGTTTTTCGGACTGACCATGCGGAAAGTCGGATGGGCGAGTCGCACGCGTCCATGCACTCGGCCGCATCCTTAGCCCCGATCTCCTCGATATTGGCAGCGCCTCCCCTCCGCGTGGTCAGCAATCGCTGATGGTCGTCAACCGCCACGTAATGGGACAGTTGGCCCTTCTTCGGACACGCACGCGGTGTTTCGTGCACTTTGTTGCCAGCATTCATTGGACGCTTCGGTGCCGGGATCAAAGTAGGAGGAGGGGCAGAGGACATCCGGTTGAGTTTGCCGAGGGTCTTGTGGAAGGGCACGCGCACCTCGCGGAAGGGCTGAACGGAAAGGTGGATCAGAAAATGAGCAGGAAAAGGGAAACAAAGTTGGGCAAGTACCTGGAAGGTCTTGGAGGAGAGTGCTTTATGTCCGGTGGACTCTGAGGCCGATGCGTTGGACAGTGGGAACAGCAAGACAGAATCATTTTCGGATGAAATGGAGGAGGAAGAGTTTGATGAGGACGATGAAGTGTCAGTTGTGGAAAGAATGGCTGTCGGAAGAGATGAAGAAGACGGAGGAGGAGGGGAGGAGGTGGAAGAGGAGACTGGCAAACTCAGAGGGATTGGGGAAGGAGACGAAGTCGGCGCAGAACTAGTTGGAGATGAGGAGGACGCAGATGGAGCTGGTGTTGTTAGTGATGGAGTCGGGGTGATGGGATCGGAGGGTACTGGTGGCACTTCTTGATGTTGTTGTGGCAGCAGCGGAGGTGCGGGTGCACCGGGAAGAATGGTTGAAATTTGGATGAGGGGCAATGGTATCGGAGGAACAGTCGGAGGAGAGAGTCCTGCGAAAAGAAGGTCGAGCGGGACGGGGGAGGGCGGAACTGCAGGAGGCGGAGCAGTACTTGGCACCGGCGAAGCAGTGCTCTGGTCTGCAGGGGTAATTTCACTGCTTGGAAGTACCGAAGGTAGTGGCACCTAAGGCAGGATAAGGAAAGTCGTTTGGGTTCACCAAGAGGATTGGCTCACCGAGCTCACCGTGCTGCTACTGCTTATTGACGAGTCGGTCTGTCCCGCTGGTTCTGTTGCGTTCCCTCTCGCATTGTTTTCCTCCCCGTTTTCTGCGCCTATGCCAGCGTACTCAGCTGCAGACACTTGGGCCGAGTAATGTCCTCCTCCAACTCCTCCGCCGTTCCCTCCTACGCCACTCTTTGTCTCATTATCGGCTTCCTGCTCACAAATATTTTGACTTATTTCAATTCTGATCCAGTTTGACCCAACCCTGATCCAATTTGATCCAACCCTTACCCCGACTGCCGTCTCCAACAGTGTCGTCACCGTCTTTTCCCCACTGCCCCCAAATGGTCCTTCCAGTGATGTTTTGTCCGCCAACAGTTTGCACGGACATAGACATTGTGCTGCCGGTGCTGTCCCCACGTTGTTAACCACCGATGGGTTCTGTTCCAGCTCGACATTGTTGTTCTCATTGGGTTGTCCCTTCAGCTGATTGTCAGTCGGCGGAAGAGCTGCCAAATAACTGAAATTTATGGATTTAAGATCAATATTTTGGGGATATTTGATTAAAAAAGGCACTCGAAGTAATCCCTGCCCTTGTAATCGACCAGAAAGTACGGAGAGCCGGACCCGTTCACCGCGAACAGATCACAGATTTTCCATCGATGGTCGTAGGTCACCGAGCGACAAATCCATGCATGTGACGGATTCTTGGGAAAGGTACAGAAGTTGGACAAGTTCAGGGCCTCTTTTTGGAACAGTTTAACAAGTGTTCCATTCCTTTCCCAAGTTAAGCACAGTGTCAGAATATTGTACAATATCCGAGCACACAGAAACCGTATAGAATCCTATACTGTATATTTACTGACTATACGGTACAGAATGCCAGTTTTGTGTCCGGCGGTCCCCCTCCCTCGCTTCCGCCCACCTGGTATTTGTTGGCGCACCTTCCCAGGCACTCGGTACAGCTTAGTCCGCTCGTCCGGTCGAACATGATCGCGTTGGCAGCAGCTGATTGGGCATTGATGCGCCACTTGTCGACATCTTCAGGACGAGGGGAAGGAGGGGGATCAGGATGAGGGGATATTGTTTGGATCGGATCAGATAATATGTGTTATTTTTGGCATCCTTCCCTCCATTGTTCCTCCTTTCTTCCTTCCGACATGCTCTTCACCCTCCTCCACCGTTATTTTTTCCTTTTTTTCTCACCAAATTGGCATTGTCCCTCGCTGTGCGCCTCTCTCCGCGTCGGCGGTGGCGGTGCTCGCCGGAGACTGGGCATCCCATCCGCGTCGTCGTCGCCGAACGGCAACGGAACCCTTAGAGGGGTGAAAGGGGAAGTATGAATTATGAGAATGGAAATCGGCACAACTCTGATCTCCTCTATTTTAGCCAAACTATTTTTTATCAAACTCCCATTCTGGCTAGTGTAGGTCTGGACTCATTGAGTGAGACCAAAAATGGCATTTTCCTGGTTTTCGGGACCAGGGTTCCGGCCGATACCCACCTTGGAGGTGCCACTGGAGCCACCGGTGCCTTCCGAATGTTCACTCCCCGCGCGATGCCATTGTCCGCGTCCGCCCCGTTGCCGGCAATGCCCGCCCCGTTCACTCCCTCAACGGGAAGGCCCGCGTAGGCACCGTAACTGTTGACGAGTTGGGCGGAGATGGTTGGTGGGAAAAGGAACAACGTGGAGAGGAGGAAGAGGGTGAGGAAGAATATCATCATAGGGTTGGTTATCTGGTGGGGATGTGCCAAATAAAGTTAAGGAAATAAGCATCTTTTCTTTGGGGTGCCATTCAACCCTACAGAAAGCAGTTTATCGCTTCAATTGGGATAATTTGCACTTTTGCACCCATTTTTTGGTTTGGGGAGAGGAAGGGGAGGAGGCGAAGACGGACAACCTTGACCATCCCACAAAAACCACCCACACAAATTGGTGGTGATCCGGAAGGGATGGGAAGGAGAGAGAGTGATGATGGGATTAAATAAAATAATACAACGGGATGATGGGGATGGGGGGATGGGTGGATACACCAATCCAATCCATCCACAACTTGTTCGCCGGGAGAGGGGGAAGGGAATGGGTTGAAAGTGAGCGCGAGGATTGGCGTGCAAAGGGAAGAAGTAGAAGCGGAAGGGCAGAAGCGGGAGCTGGAGGAGGGGTGGGGGAGGGAGAGGAAAAGCGGAATGGCTGAGGGGGGAGAAGGGCAATTCACTCCCCTTCTTTTTTGGGTAGCGAAAAGTGCGCCATCGGCGGCTCTCCACCGTTTATGCCTTGCGCGCCGAGAGAAAGCAGAACTGAACTGCTTTTACTCCTTGAGGCGATTTGGATAACGAGATAAGGCGGGGGAAGGGCAGAGAGCGGAGGGAAAGGGAGAGTTGACTTTGTTGGGTTTGGGCAAAAGGGCAAGGGGAGGGGAGGAGAGAGTAGTAGGAGGGGAGGAGTTCTGATTCTCGATCGACCATCCTCGACGACGAAATAGCCTCGGGCACTAGGTCATTGTGCCCAGCGGGAGAACAGGCGGGATGAGCATGGGATGGTAGGAGATGAATGGTGGAAGGGCGGAGGGAGGGAAGGAACGGCGGGAGGGGAAAACGAATTGGCGAGGTGAACGAGGGAAAGGGAGGAGGAGGGGAATCTGGAGAGGGATGAGGTAAAAAAGAGAGGAAAGCTGGGAAGAGAGAGAGAGGAGCAGACACAAAACAACGATGAACGGGGGGAAGGGGTGCGCGAGAGGGAAGAAAAAATGTGTTAAAAGTCTATTTTTTGCCTGGATGAGGTTGCAACAACACACCTATCCTTATCAGGTTGATAGCATAAACATTTTGAATTAAAAAATGTAAAATAAAAAAAAGTAAAAAAGGATAGGAAGACCAGTAAAAAGGTATCAGGAGGGGCTGAATTTGTGAACTTCAAAACAAACCTACCTACAAAATGATTGTCTATTTACCTCGGGAAAAACAACATTTCCCAGCCGAAATGATCACCGATCGAATTGATCACTGTTCCTTCCTTCCCCCTTCTCCGCCGGTCAGCTCCGTCTGTCCGTCCGTTCCCAGTCAATTTCAACCCCAAATTTCATTTCACTTTTCCTAATTGACCCCTTCCCTTCCCTCCGCGCTTTCTCTTTTTCTTCATCTCTCCGTGATGGACGTCCGTCTTCGATTATTTTCGTCGAAATTTGAGGAAAATGCTTTTTGATTTCAAAAGGACTTTGAGTCGGTATATGTTCTGTTCTATGATTGTGTATGGTAGGTACAAAATCCTAATCTAATAAGTTGTTGGACTTGGAAGGTATACTAAGCGAATCGACAATTAATTGTTTTTCACACAATTTCTATTTCGCCTTTTTTTGTTTTGAAAATAAAACCTCGCCCGTTTTGGTAACTGACTCCGTTTGAATTTGGATCCTGCTACGCGAATCCGCTCTCATTCTCATCATAAAGGCAAATCACCAAGCTGCCTGAATTTTCTTGTACAAAATATATGTATGTTCATCCGCCCTCGCCTACCTCACTCTTCCCCGCTTTTTCTTGCTTCTCTTCAACACACAGCAACAATTCAAGCACACCAAGCTGCTTGAATTTTTGCCACTGCTGTTGTTGTGTATTGCTTGTACATTTAATTAATATGACACAACATGACTAGTGAACGAGATTCCTAACCCTACAATTTCTGTTAATTAAGCCAACGAATGTATGATATTGTTATTTATACATATAATCCAATTAATTCATGTAACATACAATTTTATTTATTCATCTACAAGGACAGGAGAGTTTATCCACTCGTTATGATTATGACAATCGCGCCCATCCATGGACAAATACAACACGCACGATACAATAGAAGTGGCCAAGATGGAACAACAGCACAAGCAACACAACAAGCGAAATAGGAACTGGATGGAGGGAATGTGCAGTGAAAATACAACGGAAGTGGCCAAGATGGAACAGCAGCACATGCAACACAACAACAAGTGAAATAGGAACTGGATTGATTGAGGGAAAGGTCCAACGACAGTGCGAGGAATTGGGAGAATGACACTGTTGTGAGGAGACAACGAAGCACAAGAGATCACATCACCGCCATCCATCCGTCCTTCCTTCTTGGATCGTCCGTCTTCCGTTGGCTGATCTAGCGGCGTCTGTTCTGTCCAGCCGGAACGCTTCGGAACTGCGCGGGCTTTGCGTACACGATGGGCTGCCTCTGTGCCTGGTTCGGTGGTGCTGGCGGTTGGGAGCTAGTCGACGATTGAGGTGCCGGTGGCGGACGGGGGCTAGTCGACGGTTGAGGTGCCGGTTGTGGACGGGAGCTGGTCGACGATTGAGGTGCCTGCTGCTGTGGCCTCTGGCCGCCGGTAGTCCTTGGTTGGCCCTGCAAAGATTGAAGCCATTGAGAAATGCCTAATAAAATCGTATTGCGAACTTACCGTCCCAGTGTTGGTCCCGAAGTGGTCATCTTCGTCTTCCAGGTCCACTTGGATGCCGCCCCGTTGGAGTGAGCCTGTCGCTTGGCCGGTCCCTTGCTGCCCACCTGCGGACATCGGCGGAACATAAGCGGACCAATCTTAAAAATGGAGAAAACATTTATAAATGAAAAAAGAAAGACAAAAACCAAACTGACCTATCGATGACATTGTTGTGCTGCGGATGGTGTGGCGATCACTGATGAAGAAAGTTGGAGACGCACGGACGGAACAGAGCAACACAGTGATGGCGAGTTGAGTTTGATGATGGCGGCAGTTGAGAGCAGCAGGAATGAAGCAAGCTGGTATGTATGACGGCGGGTTGTTGGATGGGTGATTGGAAGAAAATCCCACCACTTTTATAGCGTTTTTTCATTCATTTTTTGTTGGAAGAAATTAATTCTAAACGAAATGGATACGATACGTAAGTTAATGCCGACATCGAAAACCGGAACTTGAGTAGCGCCAAATATAGCCCTTTTCTCTGAGCAGGATTTATTTGCCGAGTTCTTTCGTCTATCGAAACGAAAGAAAGAATATGTGAAAATAAGAGGGTAAGCAGACGCGAAAGGAATTTTTCTTCTTACTCTCTCCTTTTTTCTTTTTCAACTATTCGCTTCAAAATACGAATTCAATAAGGCATGCTACCAATTACATCCTGCTCGGAGAAAACCACTATACAATAATTTTACAAACCCGAACTAAATTTTCAATTTTTTCCAAGCTACGGTCCCAATGTGTCCGCTTTTCCCTTTATGATTTTACGGAACGCAAAAAGCGGAACGCAAAACGGATGAAAAGCGGAAGCTGTCAGCCGGCATTCGCTTTTTTTGCTCTGGCATTAATTAGCCGAAAATTAGTCGATTCGGATAAATTAGCCGATTTTCGGCAACCCCGGAAGCTGATAGGGTGGTCACAATGACTAAATTTTCCGCTCGAGCGGAAGCGGACGTTTTCAAAAAAGTTTGAGTTTCATCCGCTTCCGTTTTTGGGTGGTCCCAATGGTATTCTATTGGGACTAGGACCACTTTTTTATCAATTTTTGATCCGTTTTCTTTTCCGGTTTACGTTTGTTTTTACGGAAAGAAAAACGTACGAAAAAATGAGCATTCATTGTGACCACCCATCAAAAAATTTACTGAAGCGGACACATTGGGACCGAAGTGTTAGCTAACACTTCCGACCCCTAATTAGGGGTTGTTCTCAAAAATTTTATTATTTAAATTTTCCCGTTATTTAGTTTCATTTTGTCAAATTGGTCGTGCCATGGGTGGGTGGATAAGGGCGGCCGGAGAGGGGGGAGGGTTGGGTAGGACAATTTTTTACACATTCTCTCTTGTCCTCCGTCCGACAGGGAAGGAAGGAAAGAAGAGAAGGACACGGCACATCCCCACATCCTCCCCTCCCTCCCTCCCTTTAATTGGACTGACTTGCCTTGGCCCAATGCTTCTTCCTCCTGTTACTGCTCGTATTCCTCGCATCCATCCAGCCATCCACAACATCCACTTCCTGCTTTCCTTTTCCCTCTCTTACAAAATCAATTTTGCCTCCGGCATCGGCTAAAAGCACTATTGGCCAGAGAAATGAGTGAGGAAAGAAAGGAAAGCAGTGGGAGGGAGAGGAAGATAGATAAGGAGAAAGAGATGATGGTAGAAAAATAGAGAAATACGACGAGATAAGGAAGAAGGAAAGAGGTGAAAGAATGAATAAATGACGTGGAGGAGAAAAAGGTGAAAGAAAAAAGGAAAGAATTAAGTTGAAAGAATGAGCTTATTAGTAGGTAGTAGGTAGGTACAAGGTAGAAGGTAGGTAGGGACTAGGGACGGACAAAACACAGCGTCGCCGCTTTCAAAAAAATGCGTGAAAAAGAAATGCCAAAAGTCTAGTCAATTATTTGAAAATAACATAGCGCCAAATTCAAAACATACTATCGAAACCCCAAAATTCATTAGATTTTCATCTTTTTACAGGCAATAAATTCCACATGTATCGGCGCAAAATACATCAAATCAATTTTGTTTATGCTTTTTATCATTTTTTCCGCCTTCCTTTTGTTGCAACTTTTTGTTTAAACCGGTCATTTTGATCCAAATTTGCCATATAATTCAATAAAACAATTCCCGTTCGCGGAGTAATGCGAACGTGCCTCGATTTTTTTCGAGTTTGCTCTAGTTCAACATCTCCTCTAAAGCATAGGATAGGTGGATTTCAGGGACTAAGCGAGACTTTTATTTGGGTTAATATAACATTCGGAGTGCTTTTTTCCATTGAATTCAATGAAAAGGGGTACCAAATGATGAACATGTAATTAATTGAAATTTATATTTTATATGTTTGTATGAAAAAAATATGAATGTGTATATATTTTACAAATTTTTAAATTAAATAATCAAATTTCTCATTTCGTCCCCCACCCCACGCCATAAAAATACCAACAAGCAACCTCCAAAAAATAAAATTTTCCTTGAAGGAAATTGTTTAATATTTTATTTTTTTGCCCACTCTAAGCCAAAAAACGAGTCCTTTGCTTTGGAAATAATGGAAAGGATCTTTTGAAGCGAATATTTTTGCAGTTTGGTAATACACCACCACCACACACACACACATGTCTATTTCTTTTTTCTTTCTTTCTAGAATGGTGTTTTTTTCTTTTCCTTTCCTTTACACTTTACACCAATACCAATCCATTTTATTAAATTTAGAGATGGGTTTGAAAAATTGGCTCGAACAAGCTTTTTTCTCTCATCAAAGTTGGTTGGTTATTAATTTTTCATGAGGAATACTGGAATAGAATACTCCTCCTAGTTACCAGCTTGTCCAAACTATCCCTCTCTCTCTACCTTCCCTAAAAATACTGGTACTATAACATTTCACCGATAATTTTGTCTTTAAACATTAAATTATTTTTAGAGTTGGGTATTTAATACAATAATACATCAATTCGATCAATCATCTCTATTTTATTTATTTAGCGACCGAATTCAATGGTAAAATCATTTAATTACTAGTCATTTACTGGACAATTTTTTAATTTTAGGCTGATTCGGCTAAAGGACCAGGAGGAGGAAAAGTTGTACCTCGTGCTGCTGGAGGTGGAGGAGTCAGACAACGGTAAGGATTAGGGTGGGTAGGACAAACTCGGTTAAAAACCGGGTACCCCGGTTATCGGTTTTGCCATATCCGGTTATCGGTTCCGGTTTTCAAAATTTGACCCGGTTTTGCTAACAATAAGACGTTTTTATTAGAAGGTGTTTTGCAAATTTTAGTTACATTTCTTTAAGAAGATCGATCATTTTTTGGCCGTACATTTTTAAATTTCACTTATAGTTGGAGGGGGCTCGGCGGTGTCGACAGGCGCCGCCGAAAATATTGCAAATTTTACTCACATTTTCCTAAGAAAAACGGTCATTTGTTGGTCGGACATTTTTAGATTTTACTTATAATTGGGGGCTCGGCGTCGGCGGTGCCAATTGCCGAAAGGCGCTGCCGAAAATTTATAGAAAAATTGTGCACATTTTTATCAAAAAATTAACCTTTTTTAATACTTAATAAAAATTCAAATGTTTACTTCGAAAATTTGAAAAAAATAGTGACGATTGTTGTGTTAGGTATGGGTCTGTGAATGGACATGTATGATGATAATTGATAATGTATTTTCCTTATTTGGATAACAATACACTTGGGGCGGGGAGATTTGGCTTTTTGAACGAAAAATGGGCGATTTCCTTCAAAAATTTCAAAAATTTTGAAAAAAATCCAAAAAATTTCATAATTAGGGGTGTATTTTTGAAACCGTAAAAGGGTACCCGGTTAACGGTTCCGGTTTACCGGCAGGCCCGTAACCAGAAAAAATTTTCGGGGGGGGGGCAGAGGCAAATTTTTTGGCGACCTTTTTTTTATTCGCGCCGAAAAGTCGATTTTTAGGGGTGCATTTTTATTATTGCAGCAAA